>JAQIXX010000001.1:0-238223 GCA_034700605.1 Willowsia nigromaculata
TAAACATGCAACTCACTCTTGGAAACTCTAATATTTAATAAGACGGTGGTGGTCAATTTTATATTTTTTGGCGTGCATTAAGTGATTTAACTAAACCAAATCATCGTTATTATTATTATATCACTGACTACGTATTTCTTGTTAATAATGAATTTCTAATAAATACGTGTATATATATTTAAACAAAATCTATAACTTTTGAGAAAACATCACAATTTAGTGCAAGTTATTTCTATGAATTTTATGCAACAATAACATGCATAATGCATTGCATATGTTACATGCCCTCTGGTTTACCGGAAGCAGAATCAAATGGGTTTTCGCTGGGAGAACCAGTACATTGATCATGTTTAACGATGTCACCTTGCCCCTATAAACAAAGCTTTTAAGGCGCCCGAGAATTGTACATCCTCAGTCGATCGTCGTAAAGAGTAAAGAGTCCACTAACATTAGTGTTGCAGTTGCAGACAGAAAATGGTGAATATTCTTTGACGACGTATTTATGCAGTTGGCAATTTAACAAAGAATCGTGACAATTGTGAAAAGTTGGATTGATCGTTCGTTGGAAGTGTTGGAACCGACTGGAGGAATATTGAATTAATCTCAGTCTCAGACCATGAATAATGCATAATATCTTGTTCTCAATGTTCTCAGAAGAAGTTTGTAATTTTCCTCTGGCTCCTCCATTCAAGAAAAAAGTACTTATCTAGTCATTAGTCATATACATGAGCCATGACATGACGGACAGCAAGGGTGTAGGAGTAGGGACTAGTAACAAAAGAACCAACGCCAGCATGTCGACCTCAGGGTTGAGCATTCTCCAAGCCTATGAATCCGACTTGAGTTCTGAAAACAGTGCTGACGAAGGCGAAGCTAACGATGTTATCTGTAACAACAACTCCCTTTGTATTCCTTCTTGCTCGTGTTCATCGGAACCACGTAATCAGTTTCTCAAAAGTATCTATTCAAATGACTGCAAAAGCGACGCCAGTGTGCCTTGTAAAAGACCTAGAATGTTGGATAAGGATTATCATGATGGAAGCTGTGACGAAGAAGAAACTACTAAGACTGATAATAGTGTACCTGTTCTACCACCTGTATCGAAATCAAGCCCGTCTGAAGGGCGACTTTCTCTTCCGGGAGTTCCTTCCAATATTTTGGAAATGTTCCCTGATTCCCGAAATGATCAACCTGAAACGAAATCTCAGCATGAAGGGCGAAAAAGATCCTTCCCACATATTCGTGGAAACTGGGCTTCGTATATTTATATTCATTGTAAGATACATATACATAATTCGAATGATCACAAATCATGTGAATTTCACATTACAAAAGTATGAACTAGAAATTATTATCGCGTCAATCTCATATATCTGATAAAGGTCATTTAAATATGATTTTATTCATTGCTTTCTCAGGTACAGAAGAATCAACGATAATAATGGAACTTAATAAGCTAGTCTGTGATCTTGGAAAATCGTTAATGCAGGATCAATCAATTCACATAATAAATGACAAACATTTGTCGTTGTCCCGTACATTATCGTTTCGCCATCACTGGATAGAGCCATTCACGTCTAATCTTAAAAAGGCAATTAGCTACTATCAATGGTAAGTCAAATATTGTTGCAAATAATAACTTGTTAATGATTATATTTGTGTAATTTTTATTTACTTGCGACTAATTATTTTTTTCAGTTTCGACCTATGTCTTGATGAATTTGAGGTGTACACAAACGATGAGAAAACACGAACATTTTTGGGCATGAAAGTAATGGATACTATGCATCTACTAGATATTGTGACAAATTGTGATGAATCGTTGTCTGAATTTCAATTGGAACCTTATTACGAGGTAAGCAAAAATAAATGCCAAATCATTTGTGTTGTGCGTGTGAGAGAAATACCTTCTTAATTGTTTGTCTCTTTTATTCTTTTATACAGGATCCATCTTTTCATATCAGTTGTGCATGGATGCTCGGGGACCAAAGTGCATGGGCCAAAGCGAACTTAATACCTATTTTGAACAAAAAGTGGAACCAGTTACTAGAAAAAGATCCAGCTTTGCGATTTTACCCGGTTTCAACAGTGGAATTCAAGACAGGCAATCAACAATATAGATTTTTTCTGCAGAAGAATAACTGACTTGCAGGATACTTGACAGGTGGAATTAGGTATCAATAAACTGTCATCGGATGGTATTCTTGAGTTTTTGGAAAGGTATGTAATTGAACATAAGTACTATAGCTGAATAAAATTACGCCCATCCCAAGTCAATGAACTAGAAATTCATGTCAGGACTAACTTCAAATTACATAGTTTAACAGTTTTGCCTTTCCTTTTACAATTTGTATTTCATAGCAGTTTGTTGGCCGACCTGAATATTTACCGGAGAACAGATCATCGATTTATTTGAGGACAGTAAAAGAAAGCTACATCTCTGATTGCTCTAAACTCGTCGTAATTAGTGATTTTACGGTTTGTGTTAAGAAAAGCAGACAATAGTGTAATTTAGCTAAGACTCAATCATGAATTTACATTTTTAAAAGTTTTTTTGTAGCTTGAAATATACATACTTAAAAACGAAATGCATATAGATATTTGTCAATATGCAGATTTACGGTTAGTAACGAAATAAACTAGTTAGCGCTCGATGAAATTTCAATTTGTAGTTATTTAAGCGTAACAAGTGAATATCTTTTTATTATTACATAAAACAACCCTAATTAGCAAATTGTGGTGCACTTGTATTTACAAACGAAGAATTCAGACACTACTGTTATCTTTTGAATTCGAACATACATATTTACTTTTGCATCTCTTGCAGACATTTTTAATTGCTTCGACTGATTTCCACCGGCAGTTTATAGTGCATTTTACTTTTAAAAAATTGAAGAAAATTGAACACTGCTTCCAAAATACTTATTTTTTGTAACAAAGCTTTTCGGCATTTTAAATGTGTCCCTTGTCCTTTGTGTGTCCTACATGCATGCAATATGCGATGTCTAGTGAGGCGGCTGGCTGCTGCGGTGGGCGGTGTGGTTGTATCTAAATCGCTTGCCAAAGGTTGCCGACTGGGGTGTTGTGAGCTTCGCTTATAACCGCGCATAAGGTAAATTTTGAGACACGCTTCACTCTTGTATTGAGTGTATCACATTCACACGGTGATTGAACAGTCGGCAATAGAGCATCTCTCAAGCTGTGAGTTAACTTCCAGTCAAACGGAAAGTTTTGAAGTTCGTTTAACCGGAATCCTTTAATTAAATAATTCAAGGTAAGATTGTATCGACATTGCTTTCATTGTGGAATGGAGTTTTTCCAGTTGTATTTAGATAGTTTTATTTAATCAGTGTTCACGACTCAATTTTGGGAGAAATGAGGGTAAAGGGATATCTTTTGCAGTGATAATAATAAATTGTGAAGCATGGTTGATTATGTGCCTCCAAGAAAATAGATAGCTGGCTCAGGTGCATTGTTCGAAACTGTTTATTTCCATTTATGTGTATGAGTAAATAGATTGAAATAATGTCAAGTTTTCGGACTTGTCACATTTGTTTTTGTTAGTTTCCTCAGCTAATTTTTAAATTTTAAAAAATCATGGTTAAATCGGTTAAATGCGAAGAGCCAAATCAAGCGTCTCGGTAGTCTGTTGTTGGTAATGCAATAATTAGCAGATAGAAGGTTATTAATGGATTTATTGGATTCAATTAACTTTATAAGTTATAGACGAGCAAGGAATCTGTTAATGAATACTTTCATTTTATACAGCACTTTATGATGATATCATAAACAGTTACAAAATTTTTACTATCAACTGCTTTTCAAATTTTATATCGCGTCCGGCGTCACATAATAATGAATGTTTGTGGATTTGTAATAATTTGTAGGTTAACTTCAAACTTTGAAGAGTAGGGTGCTATATCATAATATGTACTAGCATGTGTAATCATTGATTTTTTTCTTAATTTCAGATGCGTTACGTAAGTGCGTACCTTTTGGCCGTGCTGGGCAGCAAACCTGACCCTTCAGCAGCAGACATTGAGAAAATCCTTAGTTCTGTAGGAATTGAAGCAGATAAGGAAAAACTGACGAAAGTAGTAACAGAACTAAAGGGAAAGAACATCGAGGAGCTGATAGCTGAAGGTAAAATCATTATTATTTTGAACCGTTTGAACTATTCGAAAATTGTCCATTGGTTTTTGAAACTTAGAAAACTAATCAATTAGCGTAGGCGAGTAGCATTCAATGATGAACAAACCTATCACCATCTTTCGACTGTATTAATGATGCTGATACACTTTAAACTGAACAATGAAACGAAATGCCTTCCCCAGATTTCGATTTGGGTCATCCAGTATAAGTACAGTGATTCTAATTCATAAATTACTTTATTTTATAGGTCAGAAGAAACTTGCCTCAATGCCCGCTGGTGGAGCTGCCCCCGCCGCTAGTGCCGGTGCAGCGCCTGCAGCTGCAGCAGACCCTGGCAAAGGTAATTTGAATTTTGTAGAAAACAAACTGTTCCAAATTTCATTGCTGAATTTATTTCCATACTTGTGCTAGCAATTATCTACAATAATATGCATATGTTTTTACAATTTCAGAAAAGAAAGAAGAGAAGAAGAAGGAGGAATCAGAGGAAGAGGATGATGACATGGGCTTTGGACTTTTCGATTAGAAATATATCTTAAGTTAACACGTTATCAAACTCATCCTAGAAAATAAAGGATTTCGTATTGAATTTTATTCTTAAGATTGCTTTAAGCATTATTGCGTTTTATTATGGTTCGATTATTCCATTTTAGCAGCGTAATCGATTCCTATTCATCATTCATGTTCAGTTATCATTAATATGAATGCATAAATTTGCACATGTATATTAGTTAAATCGGTTGAGTATCGAGCTCGGTTAAACATTTCCACCTCCACAGAAAACTTAAACTTATTGGTAATTTATTAAGTCATCGAGAGCGTTTGCTGGGTGTGTTTTGTCATCAATCTAGGTGCCATGAAATGAGACAGAGTACTATAAACATTGTAGATTCTAACAAGTGGTAGATTAGCAGAAAGAGGCGAAAGTATTTTGGAATTGCGATGATCCAATGTGCATTTAAAAAATCTAATACATTGCTTTATAATGGCTGCGTATAAAAGATCTACAACGGAAGGTACATAAATGGTGCATAAGTCATGATAAAAAATGGTCATAGTCCTGTGCATACACGTTGAATTGAAACAAAGACACTTCATAAAATAAAATAGCATCTTTTATATAAATTCATGGTTTCACCAGTCATTTATTAGTAGTCACAACCCAGTTGCAGTCGAATCTAGCTGACGAAACGTCTCAGGCTGGTCGTTTCAAGAAAGTCGGGGATTCTGAAGAACGTGTAGATAAAGGATTACAATACAAACGCATTTGTCATTTCATTTTATCGTCATAAAAGTAGGCATGCATTCCAAAACTGTTTTAACACTAATTGTGTCAGTTTTTTAATCATTTCATATATTTCAGATTCAGATTCATGAGTATATGGAAAACAAAAACCATACTTTAATTCTTCACTGTATAATTATTGCGCATCATGTATAGGTATATGCAGTTCTACTATTTAAGGATTTACACTCACGAGGGATTTTGTTGTTATTCATAATCATGAAAAATCTCTCTCTTTTTAATTTTAGTGGTGGGATATGATTTAATATTCATATATGTACACAAACTATTGAAACTATCATAGTAAATCTAACCCAGGTAAAGTTTATGAGTTTGGTTATAGTAGTAGTAGTTGGAAGAAGGCATGAAAACTTAGAACAACCATGCATCGCATAATAGAACTAAAACACTAAACCAAGTTGCAATCGCAATACCACCACTATTGAGGTGTTGGTGTTGGCTATTCTTCGTATGCGTTTTGCGCTCACTCTTTGTTGTGTATATTATGCACAAAATGCTGTCTTAAAAAACGGCACGCTTGCACTTTACGCATTTTCGTATTTGCAGGTATAAGTTTAAGCACCTGCTCGTGATCTCTCTGTCTATACTACTGCATAACTTGTATAACGCATGCCAGTCTATTACTTTACTCAGTACCTTGCAGTTTAATACCTAATAGGTACCTATACCTGCTTCATATATTTAAAAGATTAGAGTTGAAGCTAAAAAGGGGTCTTCTCATCCTTCTGTTTGAAGCTCATTCTTTTTTATTTGCCTGTCTGTCGTGTTCCGTTATTATCCCACTTCTGAATTTTGTACATGTACATTCATATGCACGACAATACCTCGTAAACCTCATTCAAAAAGGTGAATTTTAAAGAAAGCTGAGGACGGAACATTTTACGTGGTGGTGGTATCGTCGAGGTCTGATTTTACAATTGAAAACTGAACACATGCAATGCTGTCACTACTGCCAAAATAAAAACTTGCATTATGTACATGATTACTGAGCGTGAATCTAGCAGCCTTTTATTTCAGCCTGTATCGGTTATGTTTATTTCATGCGATTTCGTTAACACTGATTTAATTTGGTACCTGCCGCAAATACCTTAAATTCATACCACTATTGTATTGCATTTATGTCCTACAACTTGAAAAAAGCATCTAATCTTTTCTCCCCCTTTCATGACTTATAACTGCAGCTATACTAATGTGCATTACAATTACATGAGAGCTCAGACAAAACCGTACCACACCGCATTGAACGCACATACCTGATTTGAAGTGATAAGCTGATAAACAGCAGATATCGTTAATCTCTGCGCATCAGTTTTCGTGACAGAATATTTTTGATGTACAAATGCATTGTTTTTTAACGCAAGTCATTTCGCCTTTGAGAAAGCAACAAAATAGAACTGAACAAAACAGAACAATAATGGGCTAATTAAGATATCAAATACGCACACATTTGGTGAACCGTAAAGTAGTTATTTGGACTACTTAACATAGGAAGTCACCAACACATCGTTTATTTTGTTATACCGAATAAAACAATTTAAAAATTCAAAAGCATTGGGATCATTAGTATTGTGAATCAGTGTCGTGACCTTGTCCTGTAGTGCCTATCTGTAAAAGTAGTGTTTTCACAGCAATTTTATAAAATGTCAAATTAAGTAGAAACAATACAGTACCAGAAATGTTGGATTCGAAAAAATGGATTCTTCGAAAACATCACTTGTCTGAATAAAAATACTACACGCTGCAATGAACACAAGCCAAAATCCAGTTTTCTTGGAATGAAACAAAGCAAAGCCTTAAAGCCTGCAAATATGTGACGTGTTAGTGCTTGACTGGGCTATCCGTGCGTACCGTGAATGAGTGTCTGTACAGATAATGTGGATAAGTTTTTGTCATGTCTTTTAATTTAAAAGCCGACAGTTTCCTAAAATTCATCATTCACAAAATCCTTTTAGTAAACCTTTCGCCTTGAATTTCTCCCATAATCGTTTCCGGCATTCGCGATTCCGAGCAAAAGTGGTCATTCGGCAAAAACTTTTATTATCAGCGATACACTAATTCTTTTTAAAAACAGCATTTTAAAGCATGGCAAAGAGCGTCACAATCGCATACATTTGTTGGGTGATAGGTGGATGGTGCGGGCTTCATCATTTTTACCTAGGACGCGATAGGCAAGCGTTTGTATGGTGGGCTCTAGTCGGAGGTTATGGAGGTCTGGGTCTAGTCGTCGACTTTTTTCGCATGTCCAAGTAGGTCATTCTCTGCACTTATTTAAGTACACTGCAATGTCACTGCACATACTTTCATTTTGATACAAGCATTTTTGAAATTGTTTAATTTTTGTGGATTTAATAGATATGTTGAGCATGCAAATTATGACAAAGAGTACGAAGCTCTGGTCAAAGAGAAAGAACGGAAAAGGGCTAAAGTAAGTTGTGAAAGATATAAGGCTAAAAACGCGGTTTCCAGTGCTGAATAATCACTCGTCCGTTCTTTTTATACTTTCAGCCTAAATTTTCGTTTTACCGATTTGCTGGACAAGTCATATTTGGAAATCTACTCAGTTGGGTTGCATTCAGAGCGATACCAGAGGAAACCGTTTGGGGTATTAGTTTGTGGTGGTTAGTGGTCCTGGTACCCCTAGGCTCAGCAATAGGTAAACTGGATACTGGATTGCAACATAAATATTCATTGGTAAACACACTAAAGAGTAAAACCACTTAGTATCATAATGTTTGCGTTCTACTTCTAGGTGTTCATGTTGTGGGAAACATAGGTTCTCAAGAAGGCTCCATTTTACCTGGAGTCATAGCTGCGTACCTAGCTCTACCATTCTACACAATGCAGAATCCAAAGTACCAATGGAGTACGTGGCTGGCTGCGGCTGCGTTCCATTATAAAGTGCGATGGAGGAAAGGAAAACCCAAAAAACGCCATTTCTGTTCTCGTGTCGCTACTCTATCGTTTTGTGGAATTATTTACTTGTCCATGTGGGGGTCTTATATGTACTTCAATCTGCGCATCACAAATGAACATGGCGAATCTATACCGTTTAGAGATTCCGTAGCAAATTTGATAAATTCACCCATGTTCCGCGAGCTTCGGGATTCACTCCGTCATCTTTGGCAGTACTACAAGGTTCATGGATGGCAGACACTCTGGAATGAGGTAATGAAGTCTTTTTGTAATCAATAATATGTTTCAGTTTACGGCTTCTGATAAAATGTAACACGAGCAATTCCTTGCATTTCAATTTTTAGATCATAACACAGTTGGATCCGATGGGCGAACGAAATGCTCTAAAAACGTTGGAATTAGGTAAAGGGGCCAGCCAAGAAGAAATTACTCAGAGATGGCGCAAATTATCAAAGACATGGCACCCCGATAAATTTCGAGACCCAGAAGAGAAGAAAGCAGCTCAACAGAAATTCATGGAGATACAAGATGCATACGATAAGATTTCAACCTTGCATTCTAGACGCAAGAAGATGAACTCCAAACCCCGCACTGGAGAAGAAAGCCAACAAGTTCACGAGGAACTTTAAAACAAATTCTAGCAGTACTAGAATGCATATGCCAAATTGTTAAGTATAGAAATCTCACCATCTTCCAAACCATTTTATAAGTGATATTTACTTTACTTGCAAATGAACAAGACTTTTGTATATGATATGATGTAAAAATATATACATAAATAGAATTGAAGCGCTTTAGATGCTTATGATTTTTCCTTAAATATTGTTATAATTTTGTTGCAGTGTCCTATTTTAAATTATCGTTTGTTTGAAATCATTGATCTTCAAATTATAATATTTAGACAAAGTATTTATTTTACTACTTATTTATATAAGCTAGCTAACTTATTCCAACGTGTACGTCTTTTTCATATGTGCAATTCACTTTAGTTCCGGCTCTGTGAATCGGACAACTAGATAATAATAGGTGTTTACTATCTTCAGACTTTATCTATCCCAAGGTTCTCTGTTGGATTTTTAAATCTATACACCACGCACGTATAGATAAATGCATGTATTTTGTCTTTGTTGTTTCTTTTTCAGTTACCCCATTCAGAAAGATGAACTCCAAAATTGTAAACTTTTCTGTGCTAACTTTACTTTTGTTCGAATATGTTATTAGGTACTTACAATGCATTTATGGATAAACTTGTAAAGATGCAAAACGTAAATTGTATGAGTCATAAGTTCTTTTTCGAAAAGGTAATAAAGAGAAATCACGACCGTGCTAGAGCAGAATTATTTACAATTTATTACTTTCAATGTCTCATTCTCAAGACTTGGAAAACTATGCGTACATGCCACTGCGGCTCTCTTTTAAATTTAAATGGTTTATATTTTTATGCCTTTCATGGTTTTCCAAGATCCCATGAAACGGAAAAGTTTTTATACTCAGGTTTAAAAAGATCGATCAGTATCTCACGCAATTACTGAAAATGACATCTCGTGACGTACAGTTAATTTAATACTTTGTTATATAGTTACACCTATCCATTGCATTGCTTGTAACTTGTGACTTGTGACTCGAAGACGAAGCAAAGTAGCATCAATCAAATCGTTTCATAGAGGATTTTATAGGTGAAGTTATAGGTGAAATTTGGCTCTGCTTAGTTGTAAATATGAGAAAGTATTTTACTACTACTCCCACCCTCATATGCAAAAAACTGCTTGTGTCTTCTGTCAAAATGTACATTGTAACATCATCCCCTTGTTGAAAAATGAATTGGAGAGGAAGGATTTCGACTGGTCAAACCTGAATGGCTATCTATCGAATTGTGATTTGTGATTGTGAATGCTTTCACCTTGGGTTGGGGCTGGAATTCCAGTAGCTATTCTCTAAGCCCAGTAGTGATAGTAGTGATAGCGCGTGCAATCTCTTGTTCGATGCGCTGTGTACGTTTTGGCTTGTTGTGGTTTTGTTGCCTTCTTCCTGTCAATAGCTTCCTTTCTTTTCATTTTGTTTTCGTGTTGTGCTTTCCGTATCGTTTGCGTGGAATGGAAAATGAGAGTCCAGTAGCCAGTAATACATTGCATGCGCGAATCATCTGTCATCTTGAAGACTGCTGTAATGATGTGGTCTCTTTTACTTGTAATTTGTGGAAATTTTTCCCGTCCGGTTAACTATCACAGTAGTTTAGGAAGTAAGTAGGATGCATCAAATTGCGTAAAGGTAGGTAAGAAGAAAATATTGCTTTCGTTCTTTTGAGGTGACAATTTCAATTTATTCATGATTTTGTAGTTGTAAATATGTAAAACAATTCAGTTGACAGTGTAATTTGTTTCAATGTTTCCGCGTTTGTTTCGTTGTAAGATAGTTTTCTTTGTTAAGTCTATACTGTGATCATTGAAGACAAAACTGTTGACAGCTCACTAATCTATTTTCATGTGTATTTTTTCTAGTGATTGTAATTCATCTTGGAATTAATTTTGCTTTCGTTCTCCTTTGAATTTTTGCAGTGTTGTAAGATGTGCGATGAATGGATACTACTCATTTACGACCAAAGAGAAAAGACGAATCCTGATGGGCCAAGTTCATCGTGATAATTCGTCACTTGACTCATGACTGCCAAATAATGAATAATGCTTAATCAAAGTTTTTGTTAATTCAAGTATTTCTTCAAGTCACAAGAAGATCAAAGTTTGTCAATACTTAAAAGGCAAGAGGTAACCGGAAGAAGGTCACAAGCGTTTTTCTAGTGTCTATCCAGCCAAGTATCAATAAAGGCCTTTTCAACGATTCTTACTCTTCACTTCGTGGGATCTGGGAAAGGTCTTTACCAATTTGATCATGGGGGTCGTGAGACTTGCAGTAAGTACCTGATTTTCATCTGTATATAACTTTCAGTTATCAAATACATAATATTTTTATTTTGATAGTTTTACAACTACAAGAACAACTAGTGACAACACTGATTCTTTTTTGCAATTTATCTTTAGAGAGATGAACTAAACAAAATCTTGTTGCCATCCTTTGTGATGGCCCTTGTCGGACCGAATTTGCTAAATATTTTGTCGTCCTTTAAATTCCTTCAAAATTATCCAATCAATGTAAAAAATGACCAGTTACGCATGCTTCCTCTCACAATGGGCATGGACATCCATTACTTGCTCATGAAAGCTGGATATTACTGGGAGCACTTGCTAATTTTTTTGGCATGTGTATATGCTTGGATCGTAGTCTCTGAGATCATATTGGAAAGAAGAAGAAAACCATACGTATCATTGCTATCGGTAAATTATTACGCATTTGATACTACTAATGTTACAGTAATTGGTTTGATGCTTGCTTTGAAAGTAAAATAATTTGAATTTGTTTAATGTTTCCTGCCCCTATAGATGGGACACCAAATGTTCGTTTGCGCCATAGTCCCAACGCTGGCTTTAGTAGTCCTGCGGAACGCATATTTTCTTCACGAGCACTGGAATGGCAGAACGTCTTCATTTTTACGAAAGTTAGTTCCAGTAGTTTGGCATAATATAGGCATCGTTGCAAAGATGAGACTGGCCATGCATGCACTGGCGTTCTTTAAAAGACTCGAAAGGTAAGACTACTAGTAAGTAACGCAACTTATATTCGATTCGATGTTTAGAGCATTGTAATTTATTTTAAGTGTGTTTACCTTTTCAGGGGCTCGTTTGAGAAAGAAGTCTTATTATTGCTAATCACTCCTATTGTATCATCAATGATACTACCATTCCTCACATTTGCCAGTTTGCTGTTGGCTCCTTTAAACATTGAAAAGCTTGAACTCGATCAGTGGCTTTACTCTGAAGAACAGAAGGGATTCAATGAGCAATTAGTTGTTGTGCTCTTTGAGTGGTATGACGTTACGGCTATTAATGGATATTTTGATTTGAATTGGCTGTGCTTCTTTGGATTCTTGGCATCGATCCTTTGGCTGTGCTCTTCTAAAGAAACTAACCGACCGAATGATGGAACTTTCAGAAGCGTTTTTCACAAAAATGTAAGTGTGTCAAAGTCTCAAGTCCAGTGATGTCGTAAAACAGTATTAAACGTAATAATTGTAATGTTCTAAATTTTTATTTACAGATGCTGAAGCTTTTATGCTTAACAGCTCCCTTTATTATGAAGGCTGTAATTCCAAAGTTTCACTATCTTCTTTGGCAAGACAATCAGATCGATAGAAGTGGATATACTGTATGGTGTACTCAAATTTATCTTCACCTATTTGCTCTTATCGCAAGAGTTCGGCTACTACAGCACATATTCTCCTCATTCCGACCTCAAAACTAGGTTATTTGTAGTTTTATTGAAAAGAGTTGTCCAGAAAGTATTATTTTTTGTCTAGTTAATCAGAATTAAATTATTTATGTTAATGTTAATGAATGATAAATGAGTAAGGATGTTTTAAGTTTTCTTTTTCTTTATTTTTCTGTATCATATTGTGCTTCGTGAGCCCTCGCTGAAATTAAAGACTTTCGTAAAAGGAAATACGAACGAGTTAGAGTTTCTTGATGATTTTTTAGTTTTGCGATATGTCAGACTGACAGAGAGTTACGTTACTGTTGTATGTATGTATGTAAAATGTATTTTAAAATCCATACTTTTCAGGTAATCTTTAGCATTAAAATTTAACATTAAATATCAAGTATGAGCTGGTTTTTAGTTACAGACACATACAGCAACTGCTGTGTATGGAAATGTTAATTATGTTTGTTACTTTAGTGTAATTGTAGACTGTAGTTAACGCAGTGAAAGATTCATCGCCATACCACGAGAAAAATAGTCAAATAAATAATGTGGTTTAAAGATCATCATCATCTGAGGATTTAAGTGTCCATCATGCTTTTATTTTGCAAATTATCTTTAGCGCAAAAATCGATCATGATTCATGTAAATCTATCTACAAAATCAGAGTATTAACGCGTAGAAAATACCTATGCCCAAGCACTGTTAATATTTTTCTGGCTAATAAAATGAAGTCATGTTGGCAAACGCAGTTGACGCTAATCACAGCTTTTATTGGTACTTCTTTAAACTAACTACTTGACTGCATTTTGTGCCTTGAAATTATAATAAGCAACTTGTCTTTTATATAGTAATATCATCACAGCAGCGAAGAACCTCCGTGGAAGTGGAAGCATTCGCCTATCCACACAAGCGCGTATAAATGCCAGATTACAATAATGCTCATTCAAATTGACGTTCTTGTTCACGAACATTGGATGTTGCATGATGAATTTTATTTTACAGGAAATTAATATGAAGACATACGATAACGAAACAAGTTTTCTAGGTACGTATGTTCGTGTTTCGCGAAATTGGAACTAAAACTATCTAGCTTGAAACGAAGTTTTATTGATTTAGCTATTGATGATTTGATGTTAGATTGGATGAAGTGGAAAAAGGTTTACAAGTCATGCCACCCAAAGAAAAATCCTTACACTAGCCCCATTGACATCTTCTCATCAATGGCGAAACGTGTAAAAATGCAGACACTAATGATTTATTCAAAGGTTCCCGAAGAAGATGTGTATAGTTTCTCTACTCTTTACGATAATGACAACGTGCAAATGGAGAGCTGTAGGAGAAAATCTCAAACTTTGCTTTCAAACTTTTAATAAATTGGTAATTTGGTTGAAATAGTTGTGTGCTATAATGTCCTAATATATACGCAGTTAGTCTGAGGCTTCGAAATGATGACGTTCTTCGAGAAGCCACATACATTTCCGGTTTAGGCAAAGACATTGAACGTTACTTTGAAAGTGCGTTGATAATGTTTCGCCCTGGAGGAGACGACGAGCCCCTTCACGAACGCCAAAGCTTTCATAGAATCAATGAAAAAGAGTACCCAATGGAAATCATGTTTAATTTTGGTACACATCTGAAACAGGAACGAATACAAATTCATGTGCTGGTTGACATCGCAGAAGAAGAAAATCCTGCCTGGAAGCCGATTCTTAACACATTTGAAAAATTACGGCAGGAAATTTTTGCTCGGCAATGTTTCGGAAATGAGCGACTGAGTACTGCTGAGCGGAAGTTAAAGATTGTCACAAATATTCGCAAGGCAGCGGTATCGGAACAAAGAAATAAAACGAATGGATTGACTTACAAACAAATAGTGACTATTTTGAAAGATGTGCAGCAGTCAGATGCCTACAAAATGCTGCAGAAATGTCAAAAAGAATCTACCAGTACTGACGAACGAATGAAATCGCTTGAACGCAGGATGGTTTTCCTAAAATCTAAAAATGATACCCCAGAGAATGAAACTGGCTTAGCAAATATTAACGGGCAAATCTCAGAGCTAAGTAAAAAGAAATCCAGTCTATACATCTGCATAGTGGAAGAAAGCAACAAAATAAATAGAACATTAAAAGAGGATTCGTCTCGTGAAGCAGAATTTTTCAAAAACACTGGCGTCTGGAATGAAAGCAAAGACTTGTTACGTTCTTTACAAGACTTGTCAAACCTGTTGGAGTATATGACAAAGAAACAAGAGGAATTGGAGGAGGTTGAAAAAATATATGAGGGTGCACTGAATGAGATTGAGAGATTAAAAAGCCTGCGAAAAAGGTCCGTGTTGATCAAGGACCCATTTCAGGTTTCTTGGCTGTTTCCATCCAATGGAGGCTTCTACTTTTATGAGGGTTCTAGCCCAGTTCCTCCATGTAAACGCAAGTCGTATGTGATGGTTCTTGAAGAGCCTATTACGATAACGGAAGAGCAGCTAAACCATTTCAGAGAGTTTCCATCCATCTCCAATTTTACACAAGCATACAAAATCTGTGAGATCATCATGGCACAACAAGGTCCTTTTATTGCTTATGTAGCATTATCGTTATGTACAAAAGTTAATTGAATATATTTGCTGCATTTTAGGGCAATATAACAGCAGTGATGATAAGGCACTAATTGAAGCTCTGGGAGAGATGAATAAGATAAGATCGCAAGTTCCCCCAATTAAACGCTTGGGAAATCGAACTGTCTGGTACAACCCGAAAAATATTCAATTCAAAGACGACGATGGCTTGCATATGAAGTCAAGCATACGCCGAAAACTGAACAACGCCCGGAATTCGGCGTCTAAGGTTAAAGAACAAACAAGGATGATTGCAGTCATTCTCATTGCCTTTGTTACTGTTGCAATTTAGCAACCCTGAAAATAGGTAAAGGAGGGCATTGAGTGCTGCTGAGTGCTTTGGAGAATGAAAGAAGAGGAGTACACACCAAGAATAATTGAAATAAATAGAAAGTGCATTTTCACTTTCACTGAATCTTTATGGGTGCTATAAAAAATTGTACGTTTTTATTATTGCCTTTTGCGGCTAACATCGGATTTTTGAGAGAAATAATATTTGCAACAGGGGCAGTTTCTACAAGCCTTATTTTTAAGAAACAGTTATACTGCTTCTGCTATTTTATCAATTCAGTTCGTTAGACGCATGGTGCAGATTTTGTGCCATGATCTTAATCATGATACCATATTGAAGATGGTCATCCCAACTACGGGCTCGGTGCATCGAGTGTCACTTGGTGGCAGAGGGCTGAGCGACCCATAGAAACTCGTTTTCTGAAACTGAAAATATCTTCATGATATCCGAAAAAATTTATATTTGATAGCCTTCCATTGCCGCTGTACCTTTCGAGGTAACATTGCTGACATTATAATACTTAGGTAGCCTAGGTGTGAGCTTGTCAGAACATCTTCGCCATCCTTGTAACACTCCAGCAACAAAAAGCCTAATATATCAATCAAGGAGCATGAGTCGAAATATCCCCGCGGTCTGTCCAGTATCTGCGAAAACTGCACCCCCCGGACTTTCGAAGTCTGACGATTCTTTCACTGCAGGGGCTAAGTCAAGCAAAACTCCAAAACTTAGAGGAAATGTCCTGAAACGAGCAAGAGTTGCAAAAACACGGAATAACGTTGGGACGTACTCTGTTGGTGATATCAACAACGCTAACAAAACTTTTCCAGGCTTCGACATTCCAGGACAGTATCCTTTCAAGGACGCTGGAGATGGAGACCGAGATGGAGACCGAGATTCTGACTGTGAGTCATCATCTTCCCTTGATGAGCAGGAAATAGAACGAGTAATCGAAGAAGTTCATAAGTTCAATCAGAGTTTAAAACAGTTAACAGTTGAATGGGAAGCAATCAGAAACAGCATTTGGTTCGTATTGCTCTTGACCATATCGATCTCCACTTTAAAATTTCTTGCTTACTTCTGGATGGTTCACGGACCAGGAACCCCTCTGCTGCTATCCAGGCATATCAAGGAGTGCATTGTCTCGCATTTCACTGAAAAACTGCGTTGGGATTACTACTTCTCAATGAAATTCTACAACTTCATTCAGATTGTGGCAATGCCAGCATTCTCTAATGACTTTCTCTGGCCACACAACGATGATAATTAAAAATACAATGTTGTTAATAAGCATATATTCATACTCATGGAGAATCTTAAAGGCAAAAGGGGCAAAGGAGAGTGATGATAGCGTACCTCTGTAGCTTTAGTACACAATCTTTTCACCTATTCTTCGTACTCCTCTCTAAAATCTAAAAATAGAAAGGCTGAGTTCCTGAAAGCATTGTAATTTTAGTACACAATTAATAAAGTTAACTATAACCAAAATTTTGTACACCTTAATTGTCATTCTTATGTCGTTGATTATCGATTATGGCTTGTCAAATAAAAAAGAAAAATTCATACTGAACCATTCACAATGCATGCAAATGCCATGGGATGCGAGTGGTAAAAGTGGTAGAGAAGGGTAAAAGTGGTTTACGCCACGGTCAACGTCTTTTTAAATCTTCATAATATAGGTAATTTTACCTTGACTGACGACTTGAATACAAAAATGGTGTGCTGTAGGCATAACCTCACGCATTATATCAGAAATCAGATTTATTGAGTCATTTAAAGCATATGCCTGCGGCTTATAGAGATATGATATTACTACCAAAGTACGATATTTCAGTCGCAATCGCAATAAATTATAATATACAAATGTTAAAATTACAGCAGTTTCTGTCAGTTTCTTCCTTAATTTTCATGCATGGTTGATTGTTAATTACACGAGCATGAGCATTGCAGATTACATCATCCGAAGATCAAATCGGTAAAAGTAAAATGTCAATTGTAAAAAGGGATGCGCTCAGGCAATACTCGGATGTTCTCTGTCACGATTCATGATCACGAGTCGTGATTCACAAATCACGACACGACCTGCTGCTGCCTAGCACTAACTTTCCCTCATCAGCTTTCTCCGGAGCATTGCCTTCAAGTTCATACGTTTTCCACTATCTACTCTACTTTCTCCAGCCTGGTTCCCACAAAATCCCTATGGAAGAAGATTGCAAATTGCAACTTTATGAGATTAATTGGCCAACAGTGAAGGCAAAGTTTATTCTTTTCTCTTAGATTCAAACCCCAAAAGTCAAGTGATTTCACTGGTTAGCATTTTGCAGACATTTAGCACTTACGTAGTTTCCTGTGAGAGTTTTATTTATGCTGATTCGCTTTTAATCTGTTTTTCAAAACGTGTGGGTCGGTTTAAAAAGTAAATATGAACAAGAGTTTTCCAAACCTCCCTTCCGCGTCGTCATCCAAGACAAAGATAAACACACAGTCCGCATCTAACTCGCAATCGCAAACATCATTCAATATAGAGCATGAAAGCCATATTGTAAGTAGAAAAGTCTCAAAAATGGATGATAACATATATCTCGTTGTCATTAAAACTAAAACTTACCATTAGTTAGTATAATTCTAATATTTTCCCGTCTCTTTTCAGAATGACGCCAAAATGGATTATTTTGGGACCAAATTAGCAACGGCTTCTACAGATAAATCCGTACGGGTATTTGCTATTGACTTCCGGACTGGAGGATATCACAAACTAGCGGTACTAACGGGATATGATGGGCCGGTAATAAAATTATCATTAAGCTTTATTATTTAAAATGTTATGCACACGCATTAATGTCTCATCTAAAGTAAATCAACCTAGAAAGTAAAATAAGCTAATGTGTGTTCTGAAGTCGTGTTCGGGGCTATGTAAAACCTCTCATCTTGGGAAATATATATTTAGGTTTTACAGCTATCGTGGTCTCATCCAGATGTTGGATCATTGTTAGCTACAGCGTCTTACGATAGTCGAATTATTGTTTGGAAGGAAGCTACGCTTGACCAAGGGACAAAATGGGCTTCTATATTTGATAGACAAATTCATGATTCGTCTGGTAAGTGAAAGTGTTGCTTCTTATGATCTATAGAGGCAGACAAGCTGGATTAATGACGGGGGGTCTGTGTGGTTGACTTTCTTCGGGAGCTTCATTTTAATTAATTACCCAAACAAGATTGTTTAATAATTGATTTTAGTAAATTCTGTCACTTGGGCTGCACCCGAATTCGGGGCTTTGTTGGCAGCAGCAAGTTCGGATGGAACTGTCTCAATTTTGTTGATGGATGAACATGAATCATGGACATCACAAGTTATTCCTAAAGCACACGAGGTATTTAATTGTTTCCGTTGTATGTATAGCAGTTAATATTTTTACTTTTATTTAAAAAATATTCATTTTGTATTGTGCAATGTCTTAACAGTTGGGATGTCAAAGCGTGAGCTGGAGCTACAACACTAGGCGTTTTGCTTCTGGTGGGAATGATTACAACGTAAAAATATGGACGTAAGCATAAAATGCATCCAATAAAACTGATGAGATTTTTTTGACAAATTGTGTTCGATGCAAAATCACAATTGTTTGTTATGCGTGTTTTTATTATAGTGTGAACAGTGAAGACAAATGGATTCTCGAAAGGACTTTGCAAGCACATACAGACTGGGTTTTTCATGTTGAGTGGTCACCAGTGTCTGATGTCTTAGTTTCTGCGGGTCGTGACGGAAGAATATTGTTGTGGACTAAGAAGCAAGAGCCAGAAATACCAGACTGGAATCATAGTATCAATCAGTCACTGCATCATATTAACATAGACGTGAGTATTTCCGAACCCGAAGATTGGAGTCTTCAAGTTCGTCACACTGCAGAGAGAGGTAGTATGCCTCACGTTAGCTGGGATCCGATGGGAACGTTCTTATGTGTTTCTGGAGATTCAAAAGAGGTAACAACTAACCACGAATCATGCGAGTCTACAAGGAAGTGTTGATTTTTCACTTGGAATGTAATGTATAAAAACATTCTTTCCAAACAGATATCGATTTGGAAGCAAGATGATACGGACGAATGGAAGTTGGTGGCTAAACCAAGAAAATGTGGGAAGTCATTATCCGTTTCGTTCGTGGTTTAGTAAAGTAAATAATTATTCAAACCAGGAGGTACGATGAAGGTCATATAAAAGGTAGTGGGAAATTCGCTTAGATTTTAACCAATTAGACTTATTATTATATAATGCCTAATATAATTGAATATTCCTGTAAAATGTAAGTAAATTATAGTTTTTTGAATCTGTTACTTCAAGTTTATATCTATATTTTAAATAAATATAATACACATTATTATGTACTTTAATTGATTGCATCAAAAGTTCACACAATCTCCCAGTGTGTCTTTTATTTAAATTTGCTTTGCTCATTAAGTTAGGTATAATGATAAAGGTGTATTTTTTTTTAAATTTTCACATATGCATACATATCCCAGTTTGTATATCATTGCTTTGTAAATTTTACCTCATAGAATGCCATCAAGTGAAGCGATATCGGATATTAACAATAATTAAGATTCACCTAATTATTATAATGTTTAAAAACATAAAGCTGCACTTTTGCTCATATTATTCAAAACTTTTCAAGTTTGATTATTCTTCGTAACATCTAGCCCTTTTGTATTTTGATAAAACTTTATAGCTTAACTTGAGACAATGTGTAAGGTGTTTTACAAACATCAATGAAAATGTCTTCGGTCGGGAAGTGAATCTGCCTTTATTTGCTTTCACCTTCGCACTGGGGTAACTTGAACCAAGGGGATCGACAACTTTCTGTTGGTTTTATAACGTTGTTTTTGCTGGAGCACAATGGGCTGAATTTCAGGAAGTAGTAAAGAGCTTGCGCAAATGGCAGCACCACCTAATCCCAAGTTTGTCAAAGAATTTCTCTCAGTTGGTCTCTTGTCCGCTAACGATTTAACCAAAGGGTTATCGCAAACGTATGATTTGTCCTCTCCCGATCGCACGCTTGCTCCCAAAACCTTCTTTATCTTGTTTTTCAACCACTTGGCTCCATTAACAGTTGACCGTGTATGAAAATGATAGTAAGCGGATTCTTCTTTCGGTGAGCGATTTCGTGAACTCTCCTCGTAAAGCTAAGTTTTGAACCAGCAGAATCCAAATTTCATTGGGGATGCTCATTGATAAAGCTTTGTAATAATCAACATTGAACAAAAAAATAATTCTTACACTGGGGAAAGTTCTGCTGTAAACTAGAGATGAGCTGGCAGCATTGTTCTGGGTTTCATAAGCACTACGGCTGATTATCTCCTCACACATATGCCTTCCACATAATCTCGCCCATTCAGCGGCTGTTAAACCACGAATGTGATCTTTTAAATGGGGGGATGCTCCTGCCAAATGTCAATAATAATAATATTGAAATGTGTCGAAGAAAACGCTACATGAATAAATTTACTAGAAAAGTTTACTGGATGACATGTCAGGTAGCAGTAAAGTTTATAAACACATACCAGCAGCCAGCAGTCGTTTTGCACATCTTGTTCTTCCTTGTAAAGCCGCCTTCATTAGTGGTGTCAAGCCGGAAACATTTCGGACGTTCACGTCAATGACACTATTAAATCGACGAAGGATAAAATCTAACCCTTCCGAGTGGCCTAAATAGTAAAAAACCGTAAACGCAGTAAATCAGAAAATTAATTGCAAACCATAATAGCATGATAGAAAAGTTTATGTCCATTCGCAATAGTCTGTAAAATTAAGCCTTTGAACTTTTTACTGTTTCTAATTATGCATGCATATTATAGATTTTATCTTTAGACAACCAAATCGGTGCAAAACTTTTTTCAGTTATTAGGAGGAATAGTGGCCTGTTATTCATGGCTATATCTATTTAATTCGCAATTTTCAACATCCAGATGTGGATCGTTTAGTTTATTTATGTTGCGCTTAAACAATGCATGGAAAATGAAAATAGTGTAAAAGGCTAGAGGGTGAAAGGGAATTTTACCACAAACTGATGAGTAATGCAATGGCGCATTTCCATCATTGTCAGCCAGATTTGGATCGGTAAACCTAAACCGGCAAACCTCTTCAATGAGAGTCATACTTCCGCAACCGCATCCATAACTTAGAGCGGTCTGAAAAACAACGGTCATGAAATTTTTATATGCCTTGCTTTTGCATAATATACAGTCATGGCGTACCTACAAATTTCACAAAGACTTAAATTCATAACATATCCTCGGGTATAAAACATTTTGACTTACTCTTCCTGTCTGGTCTTGAAAATTTACGACTGGTTCGGCCTCCTCTGCTTCTAGAGCCATCAGTTTCCGGCATATTTCCCGAGCTTTTCTCTCGTTATTCTCCTTACACGCATCAACAAGGACGAACAAAGGAATGAACTCGCTGTCACTTTTGTTTATTTTATGAGGGCTTTTACGGGAAGTTTTTTGAATAGTATTCTGGGAATGATTGTTACGAGACTGTTGCTTTTCCTCCACCGTCATTGCTACGCTTCCTCGTAAAATACGACTGGATTGATCGCAACGCTGCTGCTGGCTATGAAGACTTCTCGGAGGAGAATAGCAGCTGGCGTTGCTGTTAACTTTTATTACCCCCATGCCTGCACCACTTTCACGTGGGTAATATTTATTTTTCCTACTTGGCGTCATCTGAAAAGCAAGTTTAACCAAACAACTGAGATGAAATTATGAGAGTAAGAAATACTCCAAAATGCAAGCAAAATTCATTTGATCAAGCACACAAAGGAATATTTGTGAGCATTCCTCCTGGACAAAGCTATGCTCAACAAGTGTACATTTCATCCTGTTCATCATCATTATAATGCCTTAGAGTAAGCGTATTTGACGAATGATTCCACGTTCCACGTAAAAGTCAACGCTGACGCACTTGTCAAGATTATAACGTATGCTTGTTACAACTAAAAATTCATGGCTCATACCTCATAGAATATAAAACATGTTCACCTACTTAAAATGCACGAAAAAATTAAATCAGGAACGTTTTTGCATGCTTTTATTTAGTTTATGGCGAAAATTCAATTATTAAGGTGCAATAAGATCCCTAAGATTTTAGAACAAGATTAAGAACATAAGATAAAACATGTTGTCACAAAATAACAAAATACAATTGCCTCAGCCTACTAATTTTTTGCTTGCTTTCCTCTTGTGACTTGATTGAAATTCAGAATATGCACAAGTGAGTGAAAGTATGTATCTCACTGATTTTGAAAGTGTCCGAGAAATTTTTTATCACGTTCGTTGTAAATTGCCAGAATAAATGGTTAATTATTATGAACATTTTGTATTCCAATTCATCTGATTTGGTCAGGTTTCCAGAAAAAGTAGACTACTTAAAGCGTCACGTCTGCAAAAGTTGTTAGTCTCATACATACATATTATGTATTTCACGTCAACTGCCAGCACAGACCTATACCGGACGGGGAGATTTGTCTAAGATAATAAATTCACCTAGTATTCGCATTCATATTCTTTTTTTGAGCCTAAATATTTAAGTCTAAATGATATGCAAAACTTATATAGTTATGCTGTGCTATTCTTCTAACTTCAAGAAAACTTATTCTACTGTGATGACATCGACACAGATTTTTTACAAGGCTGAATGAAGGCTTGGCACGTCTATCCGTAGACTTTAAATTATCTCTGAGCGTCTTTCATGGCTCGTGAGTTTTTAGTATGCACTTTTTTTCATAAAAACAGAACGTCTAAACGACCGCATTGATAAAAAATTGTTTACTAAGATAAACTAAAATAAGCACAAGCTTTCAACTGCATGAGTAACATGTTTAAAGTATAAACAAGGTAGTTATTCAAGCAAAAATAGAAAGTTTTGCATGCAGCAATGCATGTAATGCTAAATGAATCAATATTAATTTGCAATATTCTGCATCCCACTTTTCTCCTCTCCTACGCTGTCGATTGATTTGAGCAAAATCTTGGTATACATGTCTCAAGTGACACATTTATCCTACTATCTTCTTGATAATTAGTAAGCTCATAGTTAACAAACAACAATATGAAGCTTTCAAAAACCAATGGTTGTAATTCACAAAACTTTCTCTGATGTGACATTGAAAATTTGAAATGTCAAAATACTTTTACTGACGTTATTTCAAAATTTGTGAGCGCTAGGTTGATAATGTTTATTAAAAACATGATTTTGATATTATATAATATTACCACTACTCTGAAAATTGAAGAAACTCACTAAGCTCACATTTTTATAAACCTACCTGAATAAGTTGCGCTTCTCCGAAAAACTGTGCTCATACAGTGCTACTCGGTCAAATTGTAATGAAACGTTCTCACAGTGAAATATGCTAATTCAGGTATGCAGGCACACTTATTCAAACTCCACCGTATTTTCACAAAATCGAATCACTACAAAAACTGGAGCAAAACATGAAATTTATTACTCTGAAGAGTGCTAAATCAGGTCACCCCGAAACAAAAAGTATCGCAAAATCACAAGTAGCCCAAGTTCGAATGGATTGAAATTGAAACTGAAAATGAAGCTGAAAAATGTTCTGAAAGAGATTGATTTAAGAGAACTTTTTGAACAGAGACACACGAGACAAGACGCAATTGTTGCTTATCATCTTCTATTCTTTTTTCTCTTCAACTGTGAAGTTCGGCTTCCCAACACTTGAGCCAGAATAGGTGCAAGCTTTCCCTCTTCATCATGATATAACGAGTAAACAAGGAACAGAATGACACAGTAATGAACGTAATTACATATAACTTTGAATAATGATAAATGCGAATATTGTGTGACAAGCAAAGCCTCCTCAGTCACAACCTTCGTTGCTCTGAAGTCACGAACCGTTTGACGGGAACTTCACAAAGAATATCAGATTTTTAGCGTAGCATGTGGTAATTCAGATTCGAAAGCTACTATTCTGCTCCGAGACTTTTGGCGATAGGAAATGTGAGCTTCGCTATTTCGGAGATTATGTACTACTAAAAACATTGTATTTGTAGCTCATATGTATCACAAGGAGGGAGCATGCGTGTGTAAATGAGCGTTAAAACAATTTCGCTTATACACGAAGACGCCTTGTTAATATTCAGAATGCTACAGTACTCCAAGCACTTCCTGTTCCAAATCAGCGATCTAAAAGCGGCCAGGAAAATGATTATCATTAAAGCTGACGAACAACTGGTGGTAGTACACCTCAATAACCGAAAATATATGTTCAGTCACTCCAACAACCTATATCTGCAGTAGTCATCGATGTGGCAGCCAAGCTAAATGTTATTCATTGTTCAGTCACTCAACGCCTCAGTGCAAAAGAAAGAACAAGGCATGTACATACAAACAATCCGACGAGGTAAACCATCACTTTCACGAGAAACAGGATGTGATGTGGGTGTTTCATAATGTTTGCTATGAAATTTTTAGTGCTTTCTTTGCCACTCTCAGCAATCTCACATCACATGCATTTGCAAGCGAGTGCTCGTCACACCGTTTTTACATTGTACATGTCCGTCATCGTGTGAAGTGAAGGCTTGCATGCTAAACATTTTATTGGCCTTCTCCTTTTTACTCCAATCGATTCGTGTCAGGTTATAATTTGCTGCTCACAGCGAAAAACTTCAAGCCAAGCAGTAGTAGTTAGTATTTGGTCAGATAATGCGGGTTAATTATTTTTCTTTCTCATACAGAAATACATTGAGAAAATATGGGTCTTGTTATCATTATCAAGTCTATATTTTACTGCAGATAATTTAGTATGACCAATATATCCATGCATCATGTATAAATGTTTGTTTCTACTCTGGTCATTATAATAATACAATGCAATGAAAACATATTTTGAATACCAGAATCTTTCAAATCTAAATAAGCGTTTTACGTCTGCATATTCTGTTTTCTCTTTGAAATCTTAAATATCTTTTAAGGCCCGGCTTTAGAATTTTCCTCTATTTCAATGTCATATTATGCAGTTTAATTCGTTGTTTCCTAATCCAATTTTATATCCCAGGAGAGGAGTGCAATACGTAATAAGACGTCAACAGATATTAGACTCCACTATGTACAGCAGAGGCAGTGATTATAGTAAAATGTGTTATAAGTTATAATAATTTTTGGGTGTTATGTTCCTATTTAAAGATACAGTCGAAATTATAATAGAAACTACTAGTATTGTTTAGTTGATATTTGAGTTACGAGAACTAATTGTAAGTTACTCTTCGAAATTTTTACTATTCACTATATAATGGAGTAATGGTTGATTAAAGAAAAGACTCGCCATGTTAGTTGTAAAAACAACATTGAATTTGAAATTTCAAAAATATGAAAATCTGCTAATAATTTTGTAACTGATGCTCCTGATAATTTCACTTCTGGCTATTCTTGCAGCCCACAAATACTTCATCATGTACTACAAAATTGACTAATATTGTAAACTCATAATTCTAGATTATTTTATTATCTCAAGCTGGAGTGTGTCATCATAATATGTATTGTAGAATGGTCATGTTCCTGAATTAGAAAATAGCGTTTCATGAGCATTGCATTGCCAACCTTGGTACGCTTAACTGTTAAATAATCTATTGAACTAAAGTACATGAATTCGGACATATGTAATTACGCATGTACATAAATAAACAATGACAAACTTTCTTCTATGACGGTTTTGCATTATTTTTAGTGCTACAGGACTACAGGACAAAGGCAGACGTTTTGGTATTGAAAGGAAAATTTTATTTTTGAATGACGAAGAAAATAAAAAGTTTGCTGACAACTGACGCTCTCTATAGAAGAAGATTAATGTTCACCAAATGTGTGTGGGGTAGGTCTAGGTTAACGATGTTAAGTGGGTGCATGTTATGCTTATGCATGCTGAAGTAATACATAAAACTCCAATATATAACCGTTTTGATTGTAAAGCAGAAGACGTTTAATGTAAAAACGTGATGAGTAGATGTTATCAAATAATTTTTGGTCTGCAAAACATTGATCGAAATTTATTTTTATAACATGCTTTAAAACAAGGCTCACATTTCCACACTTGTGTTTTCTAAAAATCTATCTGGTAATCATGTTCGAGATTGTAGTTAAATGATACGTTCTGAAATTTGTTGTATCGAGGCTTTTAATACAGTACTCGAAAGTACATACATAATACATATGTACCTATAACCATTACGTACGCCATACGCACGTCAATCTTTTTTTAGTTTTTAGGAAGTTGCATACGCAAAATACGATGCTATGTCATTTGCGTGTTGCAAATCCGTTTCGTTTGCGCGTCTGCTTTCTGTACCTACATAGGTAGGTACGTGACATTTACGAATTTTGATTTTTCTCCCAAGTTTACAATAATACAGAACGCAACGTGACGTGAAGATTTAAAACTTGCAGTTTTTTATTAAGATATATTTATAGTATGGTAGGTAGGGACTTCTTTAAAGAGGGGAGTATTTCGGAAGTGAACCTGGTAGGACGTTTGTAGACTGGTACTAAATCAATAATGGAACCAGATTTTAAAAGTTAATAGGTCACAAGGGTCCAATGTGTATTGTTAAGTTTTTATCTCTATAAATCAGCAAAAGACTAACTTGAGCAGATAATAGAATGGTGGCCGTGTGATACAATGTGGATGAAGGGGCAAAAAACAATACAGCAAACTTTCACAACATTACTACAACATGCTTTCAATCAAATTTGAATTAGTTGGCACAACTGTAATTATGAACCATGACTTTAATAAATCGAATGTACGTACTTTTCCATCCGCAGATCAATATTTCTCCCTTGACAAATGACGTCATTACATTTTTTAACCCTTTAAAACTTGATGTTATGTTCTTTATCAATAAGGAATATTTATAATCTGTTATCTCCTCATCCATTCATAACATTTCCCTGATGGCTTTGTGGATCATTCATGAAGCTAGAATCTTTGTTCATTCGTATGGCTATGCTTTGCGTTGCTCAAGATACTAAACAGAGTACCGTCACCGTTCGGCGTTCCCCCATGAACGAGCATGACTACAGACCGCAGACAGTAAAGCCAAAAGTTGAAGTTGTCCGGCATCTGGCCACAGGTCAATCGTCGTCGTGGTAATTTTTGTAGCTGTGCTCTCACAGACATAAAGAAAGTGAAAAAGCTTAAAAGGCTAGTAATCGACTGACAGAGAAAAATGTGCATTTTGATATTCATTACAACTTCGACTTCGTTTTGACTTATTTTGTGAAAATTGACACGTTTAATGGCGTATTTCGACAGATTTTGATAACTGAATATTCTACACCGTCTAATTTGCTGTAAACTCACACACATTTACTCAATACAGATTCCCTCTCTTCGCTTCTGCCGCTGTTTCTGGTGAAAATGAGTAATAACAATGGACTCCGAAGACACAGCTCATGTGGGGCATCAAATCAGCAACAGTACCAACCATTCATGCTTGGAAACAGTAAAGGATACTCCTCGTTCCGAACTCCGCAAATGGCAAGCGTCAATACTGTGAGTGCACAAGGGCAAGGGAATACGTACATGCCACCCGCCAGGACATCCTCAATGTATGACGCAAGTGCAAGTGTTCGAGATTGCATGTACTGGCCTGGTTCGTTAAACAACAGAAGAATTGCTCCTCAAGTTCCTCGTAAGATTTTAAAAACCTTAATTACAAAACATAAATCCGCTGGGAACAGAGTTTTATGCATTCTTTTCCCGTTCAACAGGGGGTAATACCTACGCAAGCAGCCAAATGGCCAACTCCAGTGCTGGCGACTTCCAGTACTGTTCTGCTCCACCGAAAGTATACATTTCAGGGCCTGATGGAAAAGGTACATGAGTGCTTTCTTAGTTTTTATTCTCATACACTACTTATAATATTTTTTACAAATTGTATTTTTATTTGTGATTTGTTCACCAGGTATGAGACAACAGAACATCCCCTGTCAAATCGCACCACTGGGAACGGATCCATCATCTTTGATAAAGCCCATGCAGCCGTTAACTGTGCGTGTACAAGCTCCTCCAGATCTATTTTCAGGAAATCCATCTGAGCCTAAAACCATTTCGATTTCTCCTGCACAGTTGTACGGTAGTGGTGGTGGACGATAAAATTATTTCAAGCGACGAGTTACCTAAATGCGTATGAGAAGCACCTGACAGACAAACACATCTAATGTATTTACAATGTACATACAAACAATGAAATAAGTTCATGTACTTTCTTTATCCTGGAGGAGGGGATTTTTTGTTGAAAAATTGTGTATTTAATTTTGACATCAGTAAACCGCACACTGTATCCAAATTGATCGTAATAAAGACCACAAATATATATATTTCAGTGCTTACTTTCTTTACGGAGTTGTAAAAATTTCTTCAACTTTAAACAGATCTTACTGCACGATAAATAGTATGCATAATATATGGGTTAAGGGATTTCAAATAGATTCTCTTCATTCGTTATCTTATTTCTAGTTGACCAAAGTCTTAGAGCAAGATGAATCTTGTACAAAGTGCAAAATTATTTACAATGTATGAATCATGGATCTCTGCTTTACTTACAAACAATCACTCGTAATGAGAGCTGTAAAGGCTAGCTGTAGTGTTACATCTGCATGCAGGAAACATCGGTACAACTACTTTTATGATTTTGTCAGTACTACCCATCATATTTTCAAACTGTAATATGTTTTGAGTAAGTGATTAAGCTTTTACTATAATTGCAGCGTTTAAAATAATAAAATTAGTGTGTTCACACGTTGGTAAACATTATTGCCGTATTCTCTTCGTCTTGATTATGATTACCTTTAAGTACATAGCCTTATTTCGTTTTTATGTTGATAATCTTTAATCTTATTTTCTACAAGGCCATATGCATGCATACAGGTGCAGCCACAGAATATCTTTATAGGTTCACTAAATAGGTTCACGTACACATTCACCTGTTCCAGAATATTGCTTTTATACACATACCTGACCGTCTTAGATTAAAAAAAAGTTCCATGATTTTCTAAAGAATTCATTCCTTTAAGTAAAAAGATGTACCATTACATAAGAGAATAATGGTATCGAAGTAATAGCCTGGAATTATCCGATAATGGCTCTATGCGTACATACATAATTTCAGTAGACCACACAAGCTGTGGGGTACGATTTTACGAGCTTGCTGACGCCTTTTGCTATGTTGAAGTCTTCGTATAGATACTACTAATAACATCCCAGGGAGTATTCCTAATTAGCGTACATAATATATACAAACTATAAGAATTCGACTCAGATCAAAACATACCTTGTTGTATTATAATTCTACACACAAGTTACATCGGCCCTATTATATATGAACATAAAATATAATCTTTATAACTCACTGCTTCATGCATCACAACCTTTACATTGCGTACGATGTCATTTTGTAAATTGGCAAACTTGATTTAATTTTCCTTTCAATGTGTGAGATTTTGATTTTGATAAATCTTTAAAAGGCTCTATACGAAGCAGTTCGCAGTTACGTATGTGTATAATTTCTTGGAAACCGAAACCGTGTTTGCTTCACCGTCGTGGTGAAACATCACTGAAATTACATTTCGATTCAACAAAAAGTTAAATCATTTAAAATCCTATTTTGCCCCTAAAATTGAGTTAAACTAAGCAATACTTATGTCACCAAAATGATCAAATGACAGAAATAGATTACCTACGCATGTTCTGAGAGCTCTGCAATTTTTTCCACTTTATAATTATCAAGTTTATCTTATTTTTACTCATACAAAGCTGCTCACACAAAATACACAATATGCTCAATGTTCTACCGGCCAGCAATTTCTAAAGACATTTTGACCTTCAGTTGTCGGCAAAATCGCAAATTTTGATTAGTAGCAACAGATAAGCATCGCATATTAAAACTCTGAATCGAGGATTGGGCAATGCCAAATAATAGAATCGTGGTCATCATGTCATCAATGAATTTCGGCAATAGTAATAGTCTGAATACATAACATGAATACATAGTATTTGGTACATGTTTAAAAAACATGAATGGTTGTAATGCGGCAATGTTTCTCTGCTTTACTCCAACACATCACGCTAAAGTCTATCTGCTTTCCATTACCATTTCATTTAATTTTTCGTCAAAAGAGCTCCTGTTCGTAGAACTGCTTTCTGTTTCTCTTGAGAAAAACGGGAAACATCTCCTCCAAGTGAGCTCAGTCTCCCATTGATGTTGTACTCGTTGGTTGCATGAGTCAACTCTCTCAACTCTTATGATTATCACATCTCGTGCTGATCATATTTCTGTTTTTGATTTGATTTCTTTCACTGCAACTGCAACACAGCCATCAACTTTCAGACCTGACCAAGCCAAAAGGATATTAAGCCTGTATTGAATTAACATTACATACATCCATCATATTCATCTAGCTGCCTTAATTTTCATAGATTCGTTTCATTTTCATATCCTTCTCAACTGACTGACCACTTTGTCTCGTAATGTGTCTCATTTTCCACATTTTAGGCTGCTGACTGACAAAAATATTAATATTGTCTGACCACACAAGCCTTTGGTGGTCCGCCTCTATACTCTTCTTCTTTGCTCATTTCCTGAATTTTCCACTTGTTTATTCTCCTAGTTCGCTCGGAATCGGAAAGTTCATATAGATGTGTTGTGTCCCAAAACTACAGTGTAAACGTCTGTTCTCATTCTGTTCTACTTTTCCAACCAAAAACAATTCTTCCATTTTTGGAAAACAAAGCTGACATTTTAATGTGTTTAAAAAAGGAATCTATTCATACAAAAAAGTCGCCCACTTTTAGCTTGTACTTTACCATTATAGCCAGCACTCATTAAGTAGACAAGAAACCATCAGCCTGTGAAATTTTTACAGGAACTCCCTAAATTTGTAATGCTGCTCTATTTCATTGGAACGATTAAACAATCCCATACATTCATACATCCTATTTCACTCATCCTTAAAATGCGCTGGTCTGTCTGCAGAGAAGAGTGCACAGATTCATTTTCTTATATTTTCCCAACCCATCACTACAGCGTCTCCTGCTACTTCCTTACGTTGAATGATTAGCAGAAGCCAAACCCATATCTTTATTAAAGGTTGTTTTTTTTCTTTGGAAATTTTGATCATTTTTTACATATCACTTACTAATATGTAGTAAAACCACCTGTTAACACAGGCAGAAGGAAAAGTTCTTTTTTATACTATGTTGGCCGTTGAGGAGTACGTAGGAAAGCAGACTGTTCAGGTGAGACCTCCCATCGAGTCGTGATTTTTAGAAAGAAGACCACACACATCGTTCTACTGTGTGGTCCCCTTTATATCTGTTTTTAGGAGGCTGAACCCAAAATGTATATTACTTGTGTGCATGTGCTCCATGCTGCTGCTGTTATTATTATTATTGATAATAATGATGATGATGTTGCTCTGCCTGCCTGCCCAGAAGACAGGACGAAGACAAGACGATACACACAACATTTATGTTTTCTTCTTTATCTTGTCAATGTGTTTTCCCATATTACAGAAGATATAATATGCGTACAATGGGCAGTAATGCTTGAAGGTGCCTTACAACATGATACATGTTTTTTCTCATTTTTATGCTTTCATTTTATGCACACAATAATATCTCTTCTACTTTATGTACCAGAGAGACGTTAAATATCTGTGTCAGGGGAAATGGTTAATGTTGATGTAAAGTTGTAGCAACACTGACCAGATATGCGGACATAAATTCTATGATGTAAATGTTTATGTACGTGTGTAACTTGAATGCATACAAGCTTTCCAACTTATCTTACTTTGCATTGTTGTTGATCAAATCTCTCGAGATCGGATCACGTATGGTTTGCTTCATCGATTTTAAACGTCCTCATACACTTTTAAAAATTGCGTTACCATTTATATTTTTGCTTTCGATTTGCATTCACACCACTGACAATTTGGTTGTCTTAATTTGCCTCTATTGTATTCGGGAATGCCAGTTTAGTTCCAGTCCAAGAGACAAGCATAACATAATGCAATTCTCGTCAAGTAACTTGCGTTTTTATGCATCAATCATCAAACCACGGGATAATGCATAATGGAATTGGAATGCACAACAATGTTCAACATTGTACAAATATCTCCGAAAATACATGTGCATTTTTTAGTAAAAGGGAAAAACCGATAACGAACGAGATTTGAGATTGAAAATACTTTCTTGCATTACTCGAGTTACTCCTGAAAGAATGGAGTATGAAACAAATTACATACACAATTACAACTTGGCTACCAACCGACTACAACTTCTGGCGTCAGAGAATACTTCATTCAATTAGAAACTGCTGGTACAAAAGATAAGCCATCAAAAGTCATCATTAAAATATAATGTACTGCACTTACATAACGTTGAGATGTCAGAGGACTTTAAAAGAATTAATAAAACCTATCAACATTTAATGATGTTCCATGCACATTTCAATAATTGTTTAATAGTTTTGATAATCTAAGCTAATGGAAGTGACGAGGTAAACTGCAGTTAGAGTTTTCTATATAATTCCTCAAGGTCCACTGCTTAGATCAATTCGATATGAAAAAAAGTCGACTTTGAATTTGAAGTGCATATTGTATGTTCATTGATAAGATTCATCATTGCATATATGTAGGTATGTATTGCAATGATGATTGAAATCTGAAGGATGGCAACATATGTGTATGTGTAAGATGCAATAATTCAGATATGGCAAAGTAATTATTGTAGCTGTATCATATCACACTGCCTTGTGTTTTTTTCTGGCTCATAAAATGTTATTAAAAATTCAAGAAAATGTTCGGAGTTATAATTTCGAAAGGTCAACTTCAACTCTATACTTACTACGCCACGACTCACGCCATGCCAATCAAATAGGGCCGCGACAATATCATAAAAAGGCAGATTATCGTTAAGAATAACCGCGCCTTCTTTCTGTGCCTAACATTGACTGACTGCATATGTCTCAAATGTCATATTTTCTGTAAAGTGTGTCCCTATAATCTGTATATTATTGACAACCAATTTACCTTCTTATTATTACCAGCTTGTACATCTATTATTTTCATTTCATTTTCATGGTCTAACAATACAAAGTCTTGCTTCGGCATTGGTGAATTTTATCGTCTTTATATTTTCATGTGCTTTAATTTATAAGACATTTGAAGACCCTCCAATATCCTTTTTTCTATTGCAGCAATGAAAATTTTCACACTCATTTCCTAGAATGTCACACTTTATGCCTTTCTCCAAGTCTCCGAGGGAGAAATGTGTGCATTCCCTATAGTGGTTTTTTATATTGCTTCATTATTTCATACGTGATTTCGCTAAACAAAAATATACTTCAGTTCTTATGGGATGTTCAAAAATTTGAATACTTCCTCCACCTTTAGTAGTAGATAAACACGTACATAATTGCGGACGTGGAATTTCTTGCGCCACTCGGCCGCGGCGCGGCAGGGATTTTTCAGGGAAGAATGGAAAATCAGGGATTTTTTCTGAAATTTTATGGATTTTTTGAAAATTTCAGGGATTTTCCGACATTTTTAGGGATTTTTTCGGGAATTTTGTTTTTTTGCTCGTCAGGGACGAAAAATTTTTCAGGGATATTTTGGGCCAAATAGTATTTTCAGGGATTTTCTGGTTAATAGATTTCAGGGATGAAAATCTGCGAGTCAGGGACAAATGCAAGAAATTCCATGTCCGCATAATTGCCAAACTCAAGTCAACTCTAATTCAAATCAAATAGATTACATTAACATGATGCATGTGCCAGTGTATGCTAGCTGAGAGTTTGGAGTTATTTACTTGGTTCGCTACGGATTTTAAGTTTAGAATCTATTGGTGATGCAAGATGCAATGTAGGGAATAATAGACAATCTGTTGGCAGATTACATATAATCTTAGCCATTATAAAAGCCAATGAGAATGACAAGAGTGGAAGACTAGAAACCAGTTATTATTCGAGTTAAAGAGCAGTGTAGCTCATTCGAGTAACTTTTCTGAGCCATCATTTACCAACAAGAATTTTTATCACACCAGTGCAGTGAGTAAAAAAATGCAAAATCCTAAAAAAAAATTTTGCATGCACATATATTATTGAATCATTAAATTGTACGCCAAATGTATGCATACCTATATGTAGTTCAAGCTTTTACATTAATAGATTTACATTCACATAGGCAGTCGGAGTTCAAAACTATCGAGAAAATCATGCAGGTTAGCCATAAAGCTTTCTGGATGTTCGCAAAATAAAATTCTTACTACTTGAACTCATGTTTATGTTTCCGTTCCGAGTGAAAGCATGATGTATTTCTGCATATTATGGTTATTCAGAAGCGCATATTGCGACTATACAAAGTTTTATTGTAATAACTTGTTAAAACATCTCGCGACAACAACGAGGAGGTGGGCATTCAAGACAAACAATGAATACAATAGTCATGTATATTATGCACATGATTATCTCACAACTTATTCGAACTCTCTCAGTCAGAGGAGGAGGCTGTGAGAATGCACCAACTCTTTTGTTTCCTCTTCTTTCTTCGTCTGGGGTGCATTTGGTACTGATTCCTTTATCTGTTTAAACATCTCATTTACTATTGCTGATGCGACGTGTGCGCTGCTTTTGTAGTAAAGGCGATATAGTCATCATCATCAAAGTCAAAAACATTCCCATACATTGGAGTATGTAGCACCTTCACGGAGTCCATCCGTCTTTCGATAGAGTTTAAGGAGGGATTTGCTACACAGCATGATCATCTTCGTAGTAGGTATAGCCCCATTTGATTTCATGCATCTCAAAGGTTAGTTTTTACCTGCAAGGGAGATCTTTGTAGGATACCTAGTACTACTATTTTCCTTCACTACTTCAGATAGGCAACGTGTACCTTTGTACACAACATAATAATAAAAAGCAATGTAGATGTCTTGTCAGTACTGACTACTATTCAGTACATACCTACATACCTGCTTCGTCGTTACATGACAGTAACTCTTCCTCCTCTACAAAAATCCGTGCACACCTCTTCTCACTAGTTGTTTGTATGAATCAGAGATACTACCACTTCGTCAAACAGTAACCAACAACCACATTTTCGTCATCTCAATCCTGATGCTTTGGGTAGAACGAGATCAGTGTCAGTAGTCAGCACACAGTAGCAATCTCAGGACACCAAACAGGAGACAAAACATAATCACTCGGTTAACAATCAAGTTGGTTGATTGAGTGATCCCTAAACGTGTCATACTTTTCGGCAATAATAAGAAGCGGTGGGTACTTTATGTGAAGTGATACACGTACGTACACACCTATACAAACTTTACTCTGGCTTATTTCTTCATGTCCATTCAATATAAGCTACACTACATGCCGCGTGGGTGACAAGACAATCATTTCTTAAATGATCACAAAGGAATACGCTTGATGAAAACAAGGATCCCCATTTTACGCACATTCATGCATTTAAAAGCAAGATATAGAAGAAGCTAAAGAAAGCATGGGAAATTTAAATGGGAGTCCTCTGTAAGAAAAGGATACTCTCACAATAGATCGCGGGATCTAAGAAAATGGGACCCTCCCCCACACTGGTGATGAAACGGAAGGGATCGCTTCCTGAATAAACCAATGCGGGAGTCCACTACAATTGAATGTTTTACGATCTTCATGTTCTCCCAAAGGAAATCTTTTTAAAAAGGTTTGGGTTTTGTTATTTTTTATTACGTCATACATTCGAGCAAAATCCTTGCTTCAATGATTTGGACTGACAAAATTGACTGAACTTTTATTGAAAGCCTCATTGTGTGAGTTGCTTTTGTATCGAGAGAGTAACGATCAGAAAGCATATTATATGAGCATGAACAGTTGTAAAAAATTCAAAGTTTTTCCGTAACTTCATTTGGTAGGGATGTTTCGAGAGAAAAGTGAATAAAATGTATTTTGGGGGAATACGAGACTGGACTGAAGGAAGAACAAATACACATCAAAGTACGAGATATTTCCAGGGAAAGTAAGCGCTGGTCTTGTGTTGTGTTTTTCTGAAGGGGTTAGTGCAACAAGAGATAAGTTTAAATAGAGACCGGAACGGTTTTATTGATGGAAACGATTCAGTTTTGAAAGTTGCAAGTGGAAGTGAAACTCGTGCTTTTACTTAGGGTGAGGCTGCTTGACTGTGTATTATTTATGCGCTGTGTGGCTCATGAAAAACACCTTCCACAATGAGGCTCACGGAGAATGGTGGAGGACTAAACCATTTTATAAAAATGGCACTGGTAAGTCAATAATATGTTTGTTTATTTAAGTTTAAAGTTGAAATCATCAGGCATAGTTGCTTCGATTCGAAGGGAAAGTGTACTTATGATAAAGAAAATTATACTGTGTGGCTTTCACGCATTTTCTCTTTAGCTAAAGTAACGTAAAATCTTATAATAGATTGATAGCATACTACAAACGCATACGTAGTAAATTTATTCCCGCTAATATATGTGTGAGCGTGTTTGAGTATATGCGTGCATATTATGTCACGTGCACGAATAAAAGTATGTTAAGTTTTAATATCAATACTGTTTACGTTCTACACGATATTTTTCTACTATAATATAAAGGAGTTTTAGGGAGTCCTCACAAGGAATGAAAAGGGACAATTATGTCAGATATTGACTTTCTCCATTATTCACACTGCTGTGTGTTCCTTGCTTGCGGAAATACTGATGGGATTCCAAAAACTGATAAAAACGGAATGGTCACGAAATGGGAATTTTTCATTTTGTTAGAAGTTGCATGAAAACGAGATTTAAAGATTATTATTACTCATTGCCTAAAAAATACAAATAGTCAAAATTATTTACTCAATTCCACTTCACCTTCATGATTTCCAACCAAATAGTGTAAGTTAAGTTTATGTAGTCACTAGCCTATATTCCCCACTCCCATATACTTTTATGTTCCCAGTCATGTGGGCTTAAAACTTTGCAAATTGTACGTATAATAATAATTGCAAATCAACCCACAAGAAAATGGGTCCTCAAATCAGTCTAGGATCGATTGAATTAAATTTGGGACCACCAGCGACGGACTGTCATTTTGCAAGCACATAATTTATTTTGTGGGTTGGTACCGCTCGTACACGAACACTATAATGCACGCAAACGTATATAAACTAAAACAATAATGATTGCATAAAACAGTAACTTTCTGATGCGGTATACATACGAACCGAGGGGGCTCTGTCTCCGTCGTTGGTCGCATAATTTTATATGAAAAGTTTATACTATAAAAATGAATCGCATGATGCTCTACCAACCACAAAAGTATAAAACACAATTTATTAAATGATATTATTGTATTGATTGATTTCATAATGTGTTGAATTACTTGTGTGGGCTAGCACACTAATTAAGATTGTATGCAAAAGTGTGGTTTATTAACGACACTTCCTGTGCAGAAAACGCATAGCATATAAATTACAGAATAATGTGGAATTTTTAATTTATAAACTTTGTACTTCTGTTTCATGCTGTTTCAAAATCCCTTGGCGTTGCATTTTACGGTTGGCAGAAGCTAAACTGTTTGCAAACTTTTATCTCACATGTTATCGTTTGGCATTTAGATGGCCATTTCCATTTACTGCTTTTGAAATAAGATTACTTAAGTAAGTAAGATATAGATAAGCCTTATCAACCAAATGCTGCATTCCATCTTTCCTTCTTGGAAGAATTAAAAAACAACAATGTTTTGGACAAGGTGAAATTTGAGTTGTGTTTTCTTATCAAATATGCTCATAATATGTACCTATCACTTCTTGTGCTCCAATTGAATGACATTATCAACGTATGATATTGATTATATCTGCATTACTCTGTGGTTTATCTGCTTGCTGCGTTTAATCTGGCTGGAGACTTGTTGAATGCTTTCCCTGCTTTCCTACGTGAAGCCAACCTTCACAAAGGCGTTGTTGACTGGACACACATTAAAAACAACACCTAATGCAAGCAAGCACAATTGTCATCCATATAGCTCTTGTCTTGAGTATGCATCAACAACACATTGTTATCTACAAGCAGGTTGTCAGAACTTGAGAGGTCCTTGATTGCTCATACGACACTTGACTCGATAGGTTTGTCTACCATAAAAATTCATGGGTTCGCCTCCACCAGATTCTTTGACATTGTCTGTCTTGCATCTGATCCTCTGCATCTCTTTGCTGGAAGAAAACAACACAACACATTGAAAATTAGAATTGTATAAAATGGGGATTTCACATTTCTCAGATTGTCGCCACGTAAAATGACTCGTGAGCAAGGTGCGTAATGAGCATGTGTAATATATCTTGTTGGTGGAGCTGTTGAATAACTTTATCTTTGTTCTTCTTGTTATTATCAAATTGGTGGTGATGGCGTGTTCCTCTTTTGGGATGAGGATGAGAGGGGCAATATAACCTGTCGAAAATAACATGTTTGTTTTGTCTCTCTTCTAGCAAACTATAAACTTCTTCAGGAGGGTCGTCCCCTGTTACTGTCCTTGTCGCCAGATTTTAATTTATGTCTTGATTTTACCCGTTAATCTCAGCACTTGCTTTTGTTCTTCTCTGTACTCTATCCGTTGTTCTAAAATTGACGACTCTATGTAAATGGACTTGTCTCGTCGTTTTATCACCTCTCTAACATCCAGTTAGCAATGATAAATTTAATTCTAGTGCTTCTATGCAAAACAGCCGACCTGGTAATTAAGTCTGGCTATTTAAAGATACAAGTTTAATATAAATGATGTTGTCGCATGTTAGGTATCAGAAATATGCATACTGTCACTTCCAAAATAGTTTTCGAGTAGAGACATGACATGGTGTTACATTTGCTTTCGCAAAAAGCAAAAATATCGCACCATTATCAGGAGGCACTTCACAAGTTCCCTGTTCTCGTTTCAATTTATTTACCTAACACGGACATGCCAATTGAGTGAGTGAACCATGACTTTTGATGTGAAATCATTATTCTACCTATGACCTATATGCAAGGTTAAATTCTAACTAATCAAACATCAAACTATTCTTAATATTTAATCCAGTTTGTATGTCTTAGCTATTTGATTTCGGCAAAAATATCAACGATAAGCAAAAGGATCTTAAAACATTGAAAATTGCATATTATTGCTGGTAATTTTTAAAATATTGGAATTTTAGACTTTTGATAATGAAACTAAAATAGCTGCGACGTTTCATTTAATAGTAGGTTTTTGAATGGATATATATGATGCATATTAGTTTTTTGGTTATAATTGAGAAATACTTACTAGTAATTTTTTACACTGTATTTTAACAGGTTTTAAACAAAATATACAAGATTTGATGCGAACGCACATTGATTATTCAAAAACGCAATTTTGTTTTTAATGAAAAATATCACAATGAACGATAAAATTAAGTGGAAAGAATTGAAGTAAAGATACGATTCAGTGTCTTGCTGAGACGTTTATCATAGTAGAATGAAAAATATGCACGATGTTCTATTCTACTACATATATAATGAAAGAAAACCTCGTATAATATTTTTGTTATATAAAATGAAGCCAAATAATTTCAAGCTTGCTCTTACGAAATATGCCGTTTACTTACATTTTGTTATTTTTAGGAAACAAGATGCAAGATTTTTTTTGTAGTGGCAATGGCACGATCATGGTGGTCTTTCCTTGATGTGAGTTAAACAACGTGATTTATGTAACATTCATTGAGCATTGTTGCTGTCATTTCTCGTGAGTTAGAAGAGCGTGTGGTATATGCTTCAACCAGATGAATCCAATGTTGCGTATAACATAAGCCTATAAAGCACGATGACAATAAAAGTTGACACTACGCATACCTATACCAACATGTTATATAATACTGAACTACACACGACTTAATATAAGCATAGTCTTTCAGCATTAAAGTGTAATACAATGATGCTTGTATTTCACAACAAAATAGTTTTTGAACTGACTAATAATGATACCAGATTTCGTGAGTGTGAGGGATGAAATATGTCTTTAACTTTGTACTAAGTTCCCAATGAAACTTTTCTCATTGCACATTTTTAAATAAAATCTCTCGTTCTAATAGTAGTTCGTTTTCGTAAAGAAAGAACTTTCTCTTAAAAAATAAGTACATTTAGGGGATATTTAGGAAGATGATCTGTGGGAAACATTAGTGACAATCCAAACTTTGTTGTTTCATCAATAGCAGTATATAGCTGGATGACAAAAAGCACCATAAAATTTGATCGCAACATTTTCATTTCGATAACTTTCTTTCAAATAAAAGACTTTTGTATACCGAGACTCATTCTTTTGTCTGCAATTTGAAGAGCCTCGTGAAGATGTACTTTTTCTGCTTACTTGATTTTTTCAAGAAGCTTGTGGAAGCAAAGTATTTTGAGTAAACATATAGATAAGCAAATCAGAAGTGTCAGTAGATAAATGGATTGCTCTGTTTGTAAGAAAATCAATGTCATACACGCAATGTACAGAAATCAATGCATCTCATTCCGTTACCACCTTTTGTTTGACCCTAGTTGAGGTTTCAAAAGTTGATTTTTCCGCTTGTCAAATCCAACAATAAGAATGATCGGATGATGGTTGCACACAATGCAGATAATACGAAGGTAGCTTTTGACTTCTTCGTGGGGAGTCCGTCCGATGTCATCCGTTTCCTTTCATTTTGCACAACTCTTAAGAGCTTAACAACAATTGTTGAGTGCAATAATGGAGATTCATTACAACTTTGGAATTACATGGGAATCGACATCCGACTGTTAGTCCCACAGGCCACAAGGAAGTATTACATTACTTTGTGTTAGCATGATCTAACCATTGCATTGCAATGAAATCCATTATCTTCTTGAGTGACCCAAACCTGAAAGGATATATTTCAAGTATGAAATTAAGTCAGATAGTCTGACCAATTCAATTTATTTAGCGATGCGAAATGATCAGAGGAGATTTCCAGAAAAGGTTTCGCTTTTCAAATCAAGAAAATTCTTTTTACATACTGTTGTGCTGGAAGATAGCCAAGAATATATACATTGAGAAGGATGGACACTGGTGGGCGGGCATTCGGGTGACGTTCGCAAAAGTGCGATAGTGTAGGCTTCTCTCAATAAGAAGGCTTTCATATCCTCAGCTTTCAACATAAAATCTGAGTTGATGAATTGGCTGTCATCGAGAGAAATGACGACTTTTGCCAAAAAAGGTACAAAAGATAAAATTCATTGCGCGACATGTCAACGTGGACTTCATGGGAAAATGAATAATCACTTTAAAGTGAAAATGTAAAGCATGTTTAGCCATTCAAAATTATTCCCGCTTTGAGCCTGTACGACGTGAAATTTTATTCTAAGCGACAATTAATTGTGCGTTTCATCATAACTTGATCGATATGTGCTTTTCTGAAACTTCAGACGATGTATGATGTGGTATGAGTTTGTGTCACAATGCTTTCATATAATTTTCTGTAATTTTATGCTCTTACTGTTATGGGGGTTTTGATAGTAAGAAAGTAAATAAATATACCGAAATGAAATTTAGGGCGCATTTAAATGAATACGCCATATTTACTCGAAACTAGGTTTCAATTACACCAACCCTTGCATATCAAATATTATGTATCATCATATCTACCGATTCAACAAGTATAGTAATCCTCCCAGGATTACTTGTTGAATCGGTAAAAACAAACAAAGAGGGCTGAAGAAGCGTCAGTAACAGAAGGAAAGTACCTTCTTCAATCGTAAGCTAAGAATCTGGAGGTCTTGTAAGAAGAAATTTCTTTCAAAAGATGGGGTCAGTTGTTTGCTCAAGAAGTATAGTCTAAACAACTAAGAAAGAGGAAAATTTATTTTATGCTATTCCCTTTCTAAGCTATTCTTACGTACATACCACGTCACTTATTTGTAGCCTGGCCTGTTTAAGAGTAATTCCTGCTTTGTGCATTGTAGGGTTTCCTTACTTCCTGTCAAATTAGTTCATATCTTTGTGAAGCAACAGATTTTTCCTGAAATTAAGTCTTCTAGGAAGTCGATGAAATAGGAGCTGCAATGTTTTCTTTGATGAGAGCCAACATTTCGATATTTCTAGTAATCATCAACACAAAATTGATGTACATAAGAGATGTCTATAATATTTTGCCTTTTCAACAACCCGTGAATGTGTATGCAAGTCTTGTACCTGTATACCTATCCTATGATGACAAAGTTTAAGATAATGAATTTATAATCACAGGCACAGTTTGTTTAATGGCAAGGGATGAAAGAGTCAAGTCAATTTTTCGGTATGCACAACAGTTATGCAGTAATGTGATGTTTTGTTCATTATTACACTGATTTCCTGTCGGTCCCCTTCAAAAACACAGTTTCAAAGCTTTTGATGATTTTATAAATCCATAAAAGTAGCCCCCCGGTTTACTATTACGGCTAGATATCTTAGTCCGTGAAAAATTCAAAACCGTTATCTTACCAGTGATCTTGTTCCATCGAGAGAATTACGATTATTACCATACCCAGTCGTGGTAGTCATTTCTTAGAAGATGCGATAGTTATCATCAGGTAAAAGTATCCTTCATGCTACAAACTTTGTATTATTAATCCGACATATATCACACGACTATCAACTACCTTTTATATATCATATATTGGTTAATTTTTTTTAAAACCAAACTACCTGCTACGGTGATTTAGGTTCTAAAAATAAATTGAAGCCCAACTATTAAAAAATCTGCTTGCTGCATCTTAGATTTTATAGTAAATTTATCTTCGCTCATTCCGCAGTTGACAGACAGAAAACCATAAACCGTAGGTATCATTTAAATTTTGAATCCTGCAATATTCGACCGTGAAAAATTGAGGTTTATCTCTAATAAACCACTCTTAAAAATCATGCAATGAGCAATATAAATTATATCCAAGATAATTCGAAAGAAGTCCGCCCCACAGTGAGGGTAGCAACATCATTCACGAAAATGTTGCTTATAAGGCTTTTACCAAACTGAAACCGTGACAAATTCTCTGGAATTTTTATGCCTGGCCATAATAATGACTTCACAGTAAAGTTGTCCTTCTCAGTGGGACGATTATCCATGAAGTCATCAAAAAGGCATTCATAGAGACGAAAACCTAATGATGACATCCTTTCCTATTTTTTATGCTTGAATGATTGCACGCGATGTATGTCTGTTATGCATTCCGCTGGAGATAATCTTGTCATAATCTTTTTACCACAAACACTAGATTAGAAGATGAAGTGTGAAAATTAAAAGCAATACAAGTTATTGAGTTGCATTTCACCATTTCACTTCTCCTGTATTTCCCAGTTCCAAGTTTAGAACCAAAACATTTATATGCCATGCGTGTAATTACTCAAAAACATACTCAAATATTTGAAAGTAGCCATTTTAACAAAAAATTTGGACATTTAATAATTTTAAGCCTCTTTTTGACACATTAGTTACATAAGCAAAATTTAGAAGAAAAAAAAACAATTTAAACAAAGACATGAAACCGGCCGAACAACTAAAAACTTTTTCTTTATTTAAGCACACGTAATGAATTGCACACGACATTTCAAAATGTTTTTCTTATAAATGCATATTTTATGACTCCGTTACAATTCGGTAGATAAATCGGGTTTAATTGTGTTATTTGAAAGAAGCAATAAAAATATCAAGCACAATCATTTGCTCCTGGTAGGCTAGGTTGTCGAGACGGAATATGTAACTTACTGAATTGTAATTAATTGAAAACATGGGTAGTAAAATAGATGCAAACTGTAATGTAAATTTCCATTCCACTCTTTATGCGTATCTTTGAGAAACGGTTCAAATGAATGAAGGAAGCTGAAACATGCACAAAACTTTAAGTTCTAATAATCTTACAGTGCAGAAATATATCAGCCTTACCTTGGAATTCGCTCAGCTTTCCTGAGCATTTATCAAAATGAATGAAGACTCCTGGTGATTTGGTCGTGATTTTCTTGATTGTGCTTCATACAAACCGACTGCATCATCATATTAATAGCAGCTTGATTGTTTCAACAGGTTGTAATAATCGGCAAATATTTTCCCTAAAGTGCTTGATATTGCATGGAGTAACTTTTTTGCAACCCAAGAATCCTAAATTGAGCGCTACGGGGTCCAAAACAGAGACGGCAAACAGGACAAAACAAAAGGCTGTTTTATTTTCACCTCTTTCTTTTTCATACACGATATTTTTTGGAAAATTATTACAAGATATCACCGTCACCCCGTTTGCATCTTTATTGCAATATTATGCATAAAAGCTTGAGATAGAGATGTTTTAATGCTTAGGTATTCTATATGTTGTGATAAAAGGTAAATTTGCGTGGGCTAAGCAGTGTGGCAACTCTAGTAGTGCCTCTTACATCATCGCATCATCTTCCTAAAAAAGTTGGCAAAAAATGTGGTGCACTGAACACCAAGCGCAATAAAAAGGCAGGGATACAGGAGCAAAAATGATGATCATCAATATCCAATCAACATGATTATTATGATCGTGTATGTTTCAACTCTTCATGATCATCACCATTAAACAGCCATCAACCAAACCCCTTTTATGAACACACACAAACACAGACAAGGTGCTAACACTTGGCAAAGAAACAATTTTACGACACTCATTCAACCAAACCTAACCATCAGACCGGTGTGAGTTTTCCGCATAAGCATATTTGGATTGTATTCATGAATGGTTACCTACTCATCACATAGTATATTGCCATCACCATTGAACTTGATGTTTAAGAGGTTTTTTATGGGTTCTTTGTATATTTGCCAATATTATGAAGACAAACACAAGATAACTTGAGAATTAGTATGCATAAGGTGAAAACCAAGATATACAAAGCCAGCATGTAAACAACACTGCAATTGCTAAAGTGTTTTTTACTCCCACAATCCACAAGCCAAAGAGAAACAGCATTTGTCCCCACTTGAGAAAGCAGCCCGTAAGAGTCATTTATGGAAACACTCTTCTGAAGTATTTATGCCCGAACACAACACTTTCCCAGTTGTGGATTACATCAACTCATTTCCAACAACCAGACTGCAGACTGAGTGCACCAAGAGCGCATCAAATGCTGATAATGATAATATTAACAAACTGCTAGTGACGCTGCACATAAAGAATGATGAAAGGAATGAGGTATTTTTAGTTTGATAAAGACATATGGAGTTGCATGTGTGAAAGATGATGTTAAAATGTGCGTCAAAATGTTTGCTTTCCTTATGAAGAATGTGTAAATTGCTTTGTTGGAACAGGCGGAATCGTATAAAGGATCTGATAATTACAAAGCGCAAGCGATACTTTTGCAATCAACATTTACAATCCTGAAAGTGTTAATTAACACGTTACAAGCTCGCATTGATTTCACCAATTAAGCTCCTCTTTGTTCCGAATTCTTGGCGAGGAAACCGTCAGCCTGTAATGGCGTCAGCTGTCGTGTCTTCAAGAAAATTGCTCTTCACAAAACTGAGTTTTTAACAGTGAAAGCCATTTACAGTGTATATAGTGGATGCATACTTATCAAGCAAACGCACGTGTAGAGTCATGAGCTTTTGGAGAATAATATTACGAGATCTTTGAGCTATGCAAGGTATTACTTAATTTTAACATTTCATCTCTAGTTTTACCTTTTTTGGGCGTACGCACGCAGCTCTGCCGAATCATCCCTTGCACAACAGACACAAGTGCAAAGTATAAGCTGTATACATACTCCTAAAAACAGACCCAATAGCGCTGAAACTTTTATTACCTCTACTTCTAATAAACGTAGTAATGTCATTGTAGATCATAAAGGGAGCTATTTATGGTATTCTCTGCCTCTGGTACAACAACTACAACATCTTTATCCAGTCAAATTGGTGATACGATAAGAGCTCATGCAACAATAGTTTTAAAATATTGAATGCACTTCACTTCCAGTCTGTTTTGGCGTGTCACCAAAACTGCTGGATGCACTTAAAGTTTACAGCGTAAATGCATCATGAAAAGCCTAAAAATATCAACATTCCATGACGTTTCTCCATAAGAATATCCCCAGGGAGTTGAGTAAAGCTGCACATCATATTATGGGAAAAGTCGATCATAGTTTTCTATGCCGTTAGATTACGTAATGTCACTGGGACATTCCAAGGCAAGTAAGAAAAATTATGATAATATATCCCAGTACTAGTTGGGTGTCAGGTTTTGGCTCGATGTGGTACTCAGCGAAAAGCAATAAAATTTCTACATAAAAATGAAAGGACGTGTCTGCTTTAGAAGGATGCAATGGAGCCTACATCTTGAAAATCATTTTTGGTGTAAAACGAAAAATGAGGATAATAAAATTTAATTTCACGGCCCACCTTTCATTTCGTCTTATTTTTTACTTTCGTGTTCCAGACAAATATCATAATTTTAACTGAATAATAACAAGGAAAACACCAAGGAGTGAAATTATGAGATCTAGGCAATGAAGTAAATAAATCTATACATACATAATATATAAATACTGTCAATTTTGTGAGTGTAGAATATAGTTTGTACACATGTTTAGAAGTTTATGCAACCTATCTTTTGCTCAATATAAAATATGGCAGTTTATTATGTTAATGGTAGGGCATTCCAGAAGATGAGTCAATTGGTTTAAAGCTTACAATCAACGTAAATGAACTGATTTAAAGACATTTTCGTTATAAGTTGTGATACATTTTCTACATAATATTCCATCGCACAACTGAACTTGTAAAATAACAATACTCAGAGCCCAAACTTCTTCGTGTTTTTTTTATGCAACAAAACATCGCTCAACAACCCTGGCAGGTGAGAAATTCCATTTCACCTGTGATAAGATGATTACAAGATAATGATCATCATTATCTCAGACCTTAGGTGCTCTCAACCCACGATCTTGATGACTACATTATTTTCATCGTCGATAAATGTAACAAATGAATGGGTACACGCATTACATTTCTGCAGAGTACATAGTTCAGAGGTTGGTAACAATTTCGTTTCTATCTTTTTTGTATCAGACCGTCATACATACTTTAAGTTCAGAGTGTATAAATTCATCTTTGTCGATGCAATGTTTTAGAGTGAAGGGAGCGTTTCTTGCTTTAAACTTGTGATGATGATAAAACCAACTTTTGTACATCGTTTTCATTTCTTCAAAACCTTTGGCCTGTATAATATAATAAGAGGTTATTATAATGACGCAAAAGTACCAAGTGTTTTTACCTTACATTCTTTCCTAATGTGACCAAAATACATCGTACCTGGGGTTAGGGGGTTAGCTTTGGGGTCTAAAACGGACTTTGGAATGGAATACTTCATTGTTGTGAAATGGTATGCAAAAAGACTGCGTTATGTGATATTCTCGGAGATTCATTTCAGTTGTTTTTTGTTTTTTGCTACATATGCAATGAAATTTCAGAGTTCTAAATACACTGGCATGTAAAAATAGCGATGCAAGATGATGTTATATGATTTGCAAAACAGATAATATATCAATAGTTTACCCTACATCCGAGGACAAGAAAAATGTGCTTCTACTTTCAATAGCCGATGCCATGCAAAGGACAGAAAACCGTACATGCATTGTTGGCTTCGAAATTGTTTTCACCTTTCGTTTTTTACTATGCATCGTTGTAGAGATGTAAAATGTGATGAGTTTCTTTAATATTCTACAAGTTGTCTGATTGGTGCAGGTGTATGCTTTGGCTAATGCATAAAATATATGGGAAAATATATAACAAAAAAATACAGATGAGTATGGAATGAAAAGCTTATTTCACTACCAACTCGACGCCGGGGACGGCGGACAAATGATTTCTCATAGCCATTACACTTAGCTTATCGTTAGTCTCTCACATAGGGATTATGGCCTGGTGATTAATTTCAAACCACAGTTGAGTTTTTAACTTTGGTGGCTCCAAAAATATAAATGTACGCACTATCTATGTGATGGAAAACCAATGTCAAATGTGGCTTATAACTGCAAGCAGAATGTAAAGCTGGGAGACGACCAAATCCCATCAGGGTCTCTGCTTCACCATAATAATGACTATCATCGTTTTCAGGGCAGCTATTCTTTGGTTCATACCTACTTTCGTTTCAATAATCAGCGGTGTATTGTATTCCCATCGCTTTACGATTTGACACGCGGCCTTTCTCGTAGTCAAATTAACATTTTAAATCCACCGTGAAAGAGAATAGTATTCATGAGAGAAGAATGATGACTTAACTAAAAATGACGTCTGCAGTGGTGCCTATTCATGGCGTGTGGCGCGACTCTCTTTAATTGAAAGACATTCAAAATTAACTTTTAAATGTACAAGTATAAAGATCAAACTATCATTTTCCGCCTTCACAACCCACATACAAGAATTATGATTTCATAACACTTGTTTCAAAATTAAAACAAAGCATAAATTTCAAATAGTCTATTGTGGTGAATTTGCGTACATGCAGCGTAAAACAGCTTCCCTGTATTAATGAAGTCTGCACATTAGCACTGTCCCCGACACATAAAAAGGAAAATAAATTTCGTGATTTCATATGAAACTCGTACTTCCACCTTAGTGCTGTGATTGGGTCCAAAATTCAGAAACGCATACCCACACGTGAGGAACAGCTTGCTCATAAGTTTCATCGACTTGAATCTATATTTCGGACAAAGTGTGCACATTATTATCATAAATTGTTGGTTATAATCATAGTAATAAACAGTACGCAATATTATCGTGCTACTATAAACCTGAGCAACAAGTGTCTCTCCTTTTCTTAGCTCATTTTGAATGAATGGTTTTGCATTTTCTACATTGTTACAAAGATCCACAAACAAATAGGCTACGAGGATTCTCTGAAAAGGCATATTTTACGATGCAATAATAAGATAAGTACATCGAAACTCCGTCTTTATTATATAGCCCTATTCAGTTTTATTTCCCTTTTTGTATTTGATGAAAACACGAGAAGAAGAGAAAAGACAAGAGATATAGTAGTTATATCCAGCAATCGAATAAACAAGACAAGAATTCTTGTCGAGTAATGCTCATCAGCTCATAATATTTATCGTCTTGTTATATTACACACACGGGAAGAAGAGCCGAAAAGCTCTTTGAGATGTTTCAGCAAAGTTATATGCACAAGCACAGAGAAGATAATACAGACGAAGTATGATTATGATTATTGTTATGTTTTTGTGTATCATATGCTAGAAAAATGAAAGCTTCAGAAGAACAAGAGCTTAAAGATGCCATAAAACAACTTTATTAGTGCCATCCTTCGTTTTATAATATGTTCATCCACTTATGGAAACACTATATTATTACTGCTATCTTATTTGGGCAACATCTTTCATCGAATCGATTCCTTCAGTGAAGGAAAGTTTCAGCTCTGCTGCCTGATGTGTGGTGAGTAACAATGTAGAATTAGACGGGCTGTTGTACGGCACTACGGCAGTGAAGTTTCCTCAATACGCCAATGTTCTTTGTGCAGCCATGACACGACGATTGCATATTGCTTACATTATATTTTTCCCCATGGTCGACTTAAAAGTTGTCGATTATTGCATAGGTATTTTCCTCCCATGTATTTCTACTGTATAAAGATGAAACATAACTTTTAATGAATGGTTGATGAACAAGCGGGTTGAATTGCATGATGAGTTGCTTCCATACAAAACACACGCTTATTTAAACTTGTGGTTTTATGTATAGGTAAGATTTGATGCATGAAAACTACACAATTTTTTTTATCAACATTATATAATATTTTTGCACTTGCAATTACTTGAAAATACATAATCCAGACCTGTATCTGTTTCTATCTTGCTATCGTTGCATTTCATTTCATGATTCCTTCACGATTTCAGGATGACATTCAGAATGACCAGTATAATTGTAATTGCACCAATTTTTATAGGTGGCCGTACTATTTAATAATACTTTGAGAGCATTTCATTAAAAACCCTAAACGGATTTTTATGCATAATATAATAATCATGTGCCATGCATTTTTTGTTTTATTGTAAACATGTACGTACACAAGGATGATTTTCACAAATGCTACTTTTTCTCTTGGATTTTCACAGAAAATTTTCCCCTATTTAAGTATGTTTGCTATTAGTTTTGCTACACCTAAAAGTTAAATATGTTCATAATATAATATTCATTTTTTCGAATGTAGAAAAGTTTTGACTGGGGAGGGTGAATGGCAAAAGGAACATGTGTTCATGACAAGCATGTTAATATTGTATGAAGGGTTTCATGTCGTCGTTTTCTTATGGCCAGTATGAATTTAAGACGACATAACCCATAAAATTAACAAGACACTTGAACATAAAACTGCTCTTGATGATGCCACTTGGACTTGTCCCATTGATTGTAAAATACTGGTGAACATTTTTCTCCTTCATCCCTGTTTGTCGGTTTCTTTTTTACTGGATGAGGAGAGCAATGAAAATTCGTCAAAGTATGGAGTAACAACAGCAAATCGTAATTTTTAAAATCACGATAACACAAACCTAAATTACTTCACTGATGCTCGTTGAAAAGGCGCCAATGATTTCATATCCATGAGGTAGTGTATAGTGGTTCTAATATGCAGATGTAATACCATGAAGTATTGCATTGTTGACAAAAATTCCAACATTTTTCTGTCATTTAAAAATGAATCTGTTTTTTCGGGCATGCTATCATTTTGTCATTCTAAAAGGAGAATGACGCTTTGGTGCCATCAAACCTTCAAACTTTAAAAATTAAGCAGATTGACTTCATGTCCAACTTTTTATAAATTTCTTTCATTTTCTATAAATACTGCGTGGCTGGAAATTTTCGTAAGTATACGCTAAACTCTTGCTTTTTGCTACATACTAAATGCTTACTGATTAAAATTTGTTCTTCGGGACAAGTTTTGTGCGCGCATGCACTATTTGACATAAACTGATTAAAATAAAATTTGTACAGTGCACGGACGGACGAGACAAACATTTGTCAACGAATCTGATGGTATTCTTGTTCAACATGCGTTTACTCATGCAAACGCATAACTTGATTTTTATACGCTTCGTGTAGCACAAATAGAGACTAATGAAGCATAATGACATGCAGCACACAACCACAAGAATGAAAATTAAGAGATCAAACGATCAAAGGTTACGGTAGGAAAAACGAATGTGTGATAATGCTGATGGCATTGTATGAGTTTTTTTCTCTTGATTTTAATAGATTTACCTTGATAGGACACTGCTTATTGTAAGAACATTCTTGATTTATTTGTGAGCAACTTTAGAATCCAGTTAAGGTGACACCATATCATTCAGGTATTGTGCAACATATAAAGTTAATGCATAATATGCGGTTTGTTAATCTCCAAAGGCATGAAGGTGTCAAGTTTCCAATAAATTCCAATGATCCAGACGTGGAGAGGGAAAGAAAAATTCAATTCATCTTGTGAAGCCTTATCAAACAGGATTACATATTATGTTGATTTTATGGCATGCATGACATTGCTAATGGACAGTATATTCAATTATGAATTGTCCAAACGTGTTTCATAAATTGTCATGCACATTTTCTTTACGCTTTTTAATGAAAACATAGTTTTTTCCTGACCGGATTGTATTCATCCAAATATATTTTTATTAAGTATTTAGAGAACACGAAGATTTGGGTGTTAAGTGGTGTAGGGATCATTACAGAAAAGACTTACAAAAAGTAGAAACGAAGCGCATTTAGTAGCAACTAGCATTGCAGAATTTAAGCGAAATCTATTAACGATTGTTTTGGTATGCCATTTATCTAAGTGAATTATTTTTGAATGAGTAAAAATACTTGAAAAAGTCAAAAAGTTGTTTGTATACTTTTGAGATGATCAGTTTAGTATCAGGTGTGGTGAACAACTATATAATAATAATAATAAGTATAACTAGTTACTTTATTGTAGACTGACTGGTGAGGGCGATAAAAGAAGCCAGTATTGTAACTCTTTCTAAAATTGTAATTGTGTATTCTCTTCTCTTCTTCAAGTGAAATTACTATGAGGAAAGTAGCTTTATATGCCTTACCAGCATAACAGACATTGATGAAGCTTGTACATACATGTGAGCCACAAAAAACACAATACATTGTACATGAGAGGTGGATATTAAGACATTAACAAACTAATCTCGGGTCTTTGTAATTTTTTGCCCCTCTTTTAAATAATATGGTTAATGTTTCTCTTCAGGACGTGCATAATATTAAATTATATGTATATTTTATACACAACTCAACTTGGGTGGTCTTCATCCAGACCTCCTGCCACGTTCTTCTTTCTCTCAACATCTTCATTCCATACCACCCTAGATTTCCCATCATCTTCTTGTATGAGCCGCTACACAGCCAACCCTGTTCTTGTTCTCTACTTATCTACACTATAACTTATAACCTTAGAACTGTTGATGCTGCCACTATATACAACGCAACCAAATAACCAATACTACTTTCTGGTCATCTTTTTTCAACGATTGCATTGTAATTTCTGGCAATGGGGATTCTTACTGGTGGTAGTAGTAAAGTTTAAAGGAAACCAGTATCATCACACCAAATCCCCACCACCGCCACCACTGTCATCATAATATACAAAGTAGCCACAATGAAGAGTTGCAGTTTGTTAAAATAAATGTTGCTCCTTCCCTTGCTTTCCTCGTTTCATGTAGACGACGACGATGGGCCTTGAATCCGTCTTACTGTAATGTATATAAGTTCTTTTACTCCGCCACTGACATGGCATGCTAGACTGTAGAACACTTTTTCTTTATGTGTTTTACTACTTTGTCTTTATCCCTTCATTTTACAACTGGTCACCCATATAATAATAATAATACAATGAATACCTCTGTTTTTTATCATTCCCTTTTCTCCGATGCTGATGGCTCTAGTACAAGGCACAACTCAAACCCATTCAAGTGATTCAGCACAGTTCACTCAAAACTGCTTTGAAACCCTTCTACATTTACAAGAGCAAACACATTTCAAGCATTTTATAATGGCATGTTATGCAGAGGCTATGAAAAGGTAACAACATAGTATGGTCACGTTCAACAACAAGAATAAATGGTACATCTAACGATCTAACAAGCGAGGTGTGCTGTTAGAAACAATTAGAGAAATGGATGGTTCGTCATGCTGGTCTGATACTCTGATGGCTAAATTAGTTTCCTCTTCATGGTTCCGTATAACAAAAGCGCAGGCCCTGCGTTTTCTATACATTTCTGGCAATAATGATGATGCTGTCTCGGAAGGAAGATCCTTTCATTTGGTCATGCTTGTCGTGAACAACATAATCCTTTTACGAGTTTACTCCTTCTTCTCTTTGTTACACAAAGACTAAGGGAAAACTCTGCTTGTTTCAATGTATCCTCATATATGTCATAATTACAACACACTTATTACACTAGATTTAGTTTTGCTGTTGGCTTAGGATTTGATGATGCTGTGTTTCGGATTTGATTCACCATTGACAGCGTTCTAAAACTCATAAACTTCATTTTATAAAGTACTTAAATTCCCAATCCTTTCCATCTTGACATATGAATTCAAACGAATAAAAATTGCAAAAACACGATGCATATTGCTGTAAATGCTGTTACGCATCATTATTCAGCATTTTCAAGGCGTACAAAAACCGAGTTTAAACTCACGTGTACTGAAAAATATACAACTAAATTTCCCTTGAGAGGAAAAAAATTGCCATCACTAAATTTGTGTTTAAGGAGGGAATTCTGAATGAAGCTGCATACATCTTTATACAAGCGATGTAACCAAAAAAGTATGAACACTAGATCTCTTGATCATCATAATAGCTATCTCTGTTGTCGGTCGCTCACTGGTATCTCATTGTAGAAAAGTGAAGAGCAGCGATGATATTAGAATGTGTGTTGTGAGTACATACGCATAAGCACGTAAGTTTTCTTCGTACTCTTCCAGTTAAACAATTTGATTCACAAGCTTAACAATAACAACGCAAAGAGCAGCAAAAGCAGGAGCAGTCGCATAAGAAAAGACGATAATAGAGTTGTATCTTTTCTTTTCAACTGTTGCTGTCTTCCTTTTTTCTTCGTTCTGAGGTCTAAAGAATGCCTCGGGTCTTTACGATCAGTCATCAAGAGTAAAGTAACAAAAAGGAAGGAATACAATAAGGATTTGAGCTGTTTCTCTTTCTGGTTCTGGGATATACCCTTCTCCTCTTTTAAAACTGATCACGATAAAATAAGACGTCTCTGTTTTCTGGAAGCAGTTTACTTACGTGTGGGTAAGATTATTTAGTTGGCAGGTAGGTGGGTAGTAACAATAATCATGCGTAAACCTTATGTTCCCGACAAAATAAAGTTGAAAGCCAGAGAAGCCTTAAAATTCAGAGAATGACAGGAAATCCACGGGCTCATAATAATGTTGTAGGTATACTATAATGTACCCTTATCCTTACCACCTACCTTAATGTTCCTTTCAATTTTGAATACAAAATAAAAATAAGTGAACATATGAATACATGCAGCACAAAACGCATGAATATATTGATGGAGATGAGGATGCGAGGTTAATTTTGGTGGGCATTTTTAAATGATGAAGATGAATGCTTTACTTGTTTTTAAAAACTGAAAAGTACGTCGCTCGTTGTTCCTCCTCATTTTGTTATATGATACTCATTTACACACTCTGGTTTTTGAGTATGGCCCGTATTTCCACGATATCATTTTTTCATATTATATTTCACTTTTCGTTCATTCATTTATAACGTTAATGTATACAAATATATGGGCCTGGGAAATTCACTAACTCATGCATTCAAAGAGCTTACTTGAACACATTCTGAAACTGAAATACAAGCACAAACTAAAGGAGTATTCCAGGAGTTTTTCGAATAAATTCCTTCAAACTAAACGTTTCATAGTCATTAAAAAGGCATGCTCGAACTCTGTTCCAATCATAAATTATGATTTTATACCTCGTTTCAACAGTATGCCATACATCACGCTGATACGATTATTATTGTGCAATATCACAAATGGTATAAAATATATTATACCTTCTTGTTAATCCATCACCCACACATTCCTACCGATCACGAGTTTTGCTTAGAATTCTCTGATCGAAAGAAAACATCATTTTAAAAGTTTGCTTTGACCTGTTGCGCAATGCAATTCATTGCAGTAAAAACCCTGATGTGATACGGAGATATGGTTTACAAGAAATGTAAGTTGAAGATCAGGGTAGAGGATATGCAACAGGCTCGTTTTCAAGCAAACCTCAAGTTCCATTTTTGGTTTTCAAAAGGCAAAGCAATTCTCAAGGTAGTACAGAAGCAACAAAACTACACTGATTTTACTCTTAACACGCAATAATAGAAGCGGCAAGTTCCACCGCTCCGTCAGTTTTAGTTTTCTCCATGTCTTCATCTAATACTGGCTCAACATGCATTCAAAACTCAATGAACAATGGGGAAAAATAAGTAGGGAAGAATATGATGTCGTACTTATTGAGATACCACCATGGTCGCACAGAAAGGTTGCTTCCACATAAAACTTTTGTTCAAGACGTAATGGTGTGTGCAGGAAAGCTTTAAGCGAAAAAATAAGGGACCAAGTACAAATCGGTCAAAAAATGAAGGAGGAGTCGAGGCATCAAGTCACAGGAAACCTATTATGTTCTTCGTCTCTTTGTAAAACCATTGAAATAGGCAATATTCTTCGCTTGGAAATTTGACCTATGCCACCCTGCAACATAATAAGCCTTTTTTCTCTTCGTGAGCTTCTTACCTCATTCTTTCGTAGTATATCGTACAGGTTACCTAACTTACCTCTCCATTAACTCTGCTGGCAGTATGGTTTTTCTGAAGGAAAAAAAATATCAAAGCTCTTTTGGTCAAAAAAGAAGAAGAGGTAGTGAGGTAGCTTAAATATTATTGATAAGTACATTTTTATTTGACTGCATCAAAAGAGCGTGTAGAAGCTGCCTGTTCAAGTTGAAGTTGAACAAATGAATGCGAAGAGTGAATAATAAAAAAGACCCTATACTTCTAAACAGTACTACAATAGTAATGCATTTATGTATATATAAAGCAATCAAATGAACTTTTTTTCGGTAAAAGTCAAAAAGCCTTCAAAAGCCCAAGATATCTCTATTAGGAGGGGTTTCATTTCAAATGCTCATGAATACATAAGAAGCCGACCTGCCGGTGAGTAAAGAAATAAATCTTTCGTGAGAAATCAAAAAGGAATCAATTCATACAATACGACCCACAGTGAGATTGGCTGAAGAACGCCAACATCCGTTGAAAGAGCATTTTTCGTTTCGTTTTACTTAAAAATTGAATAAAACGATACTATGCTGGTTATCAAGTATTTGGTTTTGAGAACCCGGTTCTATTTAGCTGGTTTCATTGAATGATGATGGTATTCGAGCACGTTAACACCAGATACAACTAAATGCATCCATAGAATTCTAGTAGCTCGAAGACTTCCCTTACTTGTACAAAATATGTTAAAAATTCAAGTACCAGCAGCTTTAGTTAGTGCATACAAACGTAGCAAGAAAGTAGTGGTGACTTACCCATTAAAAAAACAAAATTAGAGTAATTTTACACGCTCGCTGTTGTATGCATCTCGCCTTGCAATGAACATTATTCTTCTCTTCAAAAGTTGTTAGTTGTTACTCTTACTCTTCTCCAAATAAACTTACTATTGCTTCTTTTACCCTTACCTATGCACAATGCATTGAGCTTATTTTACTTCCTACCACATCTTCACAATATTACCAATGATTTAAAAATATTATCTGCTGCAAACATCAAACCAACCAGTAATGCTTACAGTGCATGTCTCACCACGCCGCCTCCACTTCCCTATTTCTCCTGTAAAAAGGGAACGGCATGAGTGCCAACACAATTTTGTACAGTGTTGCCTTTACTATTACATTGTTGCTTTTTGCTCGTTTATGTGACCTTAAACAGGAGCATTTGTTGCATGAGCTGAAAATTGAGGAATAGTGGAAATGAATGCTAGAATAATAATATGCAGTATAATAAAGTGCAAGCTTGCTATATTCGATAGCATGACTGCTGGCGTAGCTGTCAGTGCTGTTTGAGTATTGATAGATGAAAAAGAACTGCGTTTTGTTGGTTAGCAGGCTCCTGCACGTCCCTTTTCCCATTGTATTCAATTGAAACGTCATTCTCTTGCATTCAAACCCAACTAAAAAGTTTGTGTGCGTTATAGATACAAGCAGTAGGGATATGGTAGAACACTTTTAAGCGAGCATAAATGCTAGTTATATTATTGCATCGGTTTTGTCCATTCTGTGCGTGTTAGGTAGGCAGAATTTTATATGACTTTCTCAAGGCACACCACCACCACCGTATCTGCCTCTCTTGTTGTATTGCCACCGTCAACATCATCAATAAAGGGAAAGACTTGAAGGGACATATTTTACAATATATGTTCTATTATTTCACCCTGTAGCACATCAAGCCGTCTTCTCGTAAACAATCATCCACAGTTTACCAATGTAAGAACTGGCTTATAGCTAGGGAGAGAGAGAGGATCTTCATATTCTTCATTACAAACTGATGTAGGTTCATGGCTCATAATATATTATGCGTGCTGTCGTGTTTTATATTTTATACGAGAGCAGTACCTCATCATTATGATAGCCTGACTGAGAGGAACACACGTTGTCCGTCGTCTTCATTCACATTACAGGCTTGCCTCCAAATGGACGAGCATAATTTCAGAGACAAGCAAGACATACCGTTTTAGAGATAAAGAGAGCGATACAATAACAAGAGTGAAATAAAAGAATAAGATCGCGATTGTGTCATTTCATTATTATTGTTGTTGTTATACTTCAGGAAGAAGGAATATCAGGATCTTCTTAACACGCACAACAATACAATGTGTGTATAGAAACTCCTGGTTGTTCTTTTTGTGGTAATTTAACGTATGGTATATTAGGGTCGGGGTATATGTATGTATGCATAGGTGTATGAACTTTTTTGCCTACTGTGCATTTCAAAACGATAGTTCACTATTTCACTATTTCACTATTAAAGTGAATGATTGGCTTCAGGACACGCATAGTCAAATACTACATAAAGTCATAAACAAGATACATACAAATATACGTGCATACACACTATTTGGTATAGTTATTGAGCACGTAGGTAGGTATGTTTTGAGTGAAACCAGATACCTGTAACTTGCTCATCATCATCAACATGGTTGGTTGATATTAAACGATGAGATACAGGTCATTCATTCTCCAGTCTCAAACAAGTGCTGCACTTGAAAACAGGTTCAAAAGTGTGAGATGTGATACGTGATGAGATAATCAGCGATATCGCAAGAAACAACGAACAAATATGTGCGAACTTAATTGTTATTAGTTTTTTTTGGAAATCGCTTGCCTTGCAAAATCCAAATAATTCCATGTCATCTGAACTATGACCAAGACAAGAAAACATGCAAAGTTGCAAGTTTTCATGAATCAACATAAAATCCAATAAAAACATTAATTTTGACGAACATCATCGCACCAGAACTTTTATCATCAGAAATTTGGCTAATAAGTCTGAGACTTCAAATATTTATGCTCAGAGAACGCCAAGAAGAACCACCAAGAAGAAAAGAAAGACGAGCATATAAACACTAGCCCTATCTTCAGAAGAAATCTCCCCATTAAAGATAGAAATGATCAAGACAACTCTTCTTCCCTGGCCAAGAACAGTGTAATGTAAAAGTATCATGTTTATTGCAGCAAGGCAGAGCTGTTGCTCGCCGGCTCAGGCGAAAAAGTAGGCAACAATCAACAAGTACACACAAGCCAACTAACATCTCTATTATTGCCCTTCTCCTGTCTCTTTCGAAACGGATATATACAAGATTTTTTTCTCTGTTGAACGAATCAACTGGACAATAGAGAAGAATAACATCTATATATTATTACCACCACCATTACTTCATTGCTCCATTACATTGAAAACACAGCAGCAGCCAAGAGCACCACACCTGAGATAGGAGAGTAACAAAGACATTATATATATGTACCTACCTACATTATTATTATACCTTTGAATGCAACATCGTACATTACACATTTTTACAAAGTTCGCCTGTAATCTTATATGCCTAACGAGAAAGAGAAAAAAATAAAGGCAAAAGGAAATCTTTTTCATACAACTTCTTGTTCTCGTGTGTGAGTGTGCTGTGTGTGTATGCGGCAGTAAAGGAGGAAAAATTCCTACAGGGGAAAATTGGATGGTGGTGAAGCTGAAGCGAGAGAACGAGAGAGAAGAATAAGAAGAAGCACAGATGCCATAAAGATGATTTTTTTCGCCCTACCTTCTTCTTTGCTTCCAGCTTATTTGTTTCGTCCATAATCATAATAATATCTTCATCATCAGCAACAACATCCACCGCAAAACATCATCATCATCATCCCCATTCCTTCAATCTCTTCATCATCGTTTTTTTCTCTTCTCCCTCTTATAAGGAATACATGCGTACTATATAGTGGTCTATAAGTGTGTTCAACCAACATAAATATACCTGCATACCAGAAAGAACAACAGTTACTGGTACGAGGAAAAACATATAAAGCAAAGCATAGTCTACGGAGAATGTGTGGACTCCAAAATTCCTAATAACTCATTGTTTGCGTTCCTCGCCTTCTCTCCCAAACAACTTCTTATAAAACTTGCAAAGAGTAATTCAAAGACTGTTAAGGAGAAAAAAAAGTTTTAATGATTAAGTCATCAAACATCACAGCTGGATAATTCTCGGAAGAATCCAAACCTTCGTTAATTTTCATACAACAACACCCTCAAGACGTGGAGTAACGAGAAGCCCATGAAAAAGTAAAAGCGGAAGTTCACATCTGAAATTTTTCATGGCAAATATTTCCTGGACATTTTTATGTCTCAATTAACGCTCCAAACGTGATAAGGAGAAACTCAAGATTGTTTTGCACAGTTCTATCGTAGACGAACCACAAAACATCTCTATCCTCGTATCTGTCATCCACATCATCTCTAGTGCGCTTCTTGTCGCAGGGGGATGATTATCACGGAAGCATAGGACGACTATAGATAGAGAGACATTCTTTCATGTATGTTTACACATGCATAGATCACACGTCTGCGCAGCAGCACACATAACATGCACTAAATATTTGTGTTTGTTCTTCAGGAGCATAGCAGCAGTGCATGTAAAAAACTGAAGTATTGACGAGAACGTGCTTCTCTTAGTACTCTTTATTTACAGAGTTTGTTTTGTTTACATATTTACATATTATTATCTCTCTGAGGAGAAAGCACTTGAGAGAGGACATTATCAAGTGTGATTTTTACTTATTTGCTAACTTGTTATTATTACAATTATCTTTATCATTGTTTAAATATTGATCTTATTCATTTTTACTGTGTAAACGAAAAAAAAAAGTTTCTTCATTGTTGCCTGAACAGAGACTACACACAAAACTGCCGTCCAACAAGTGCCTTGTTTTGTAGAATTACACGAGCAACGAATAACACAAGTAGTACAAAAACATTTTTAACGCTTTATGGAGCAATAATTATTACATTTTAGAGAAAAAAAGTTTTTGTTCTGAGATGCTGATTACTGATGCAAATATAGACCGTAATTTTTATTATCCATTTTATGAGGTGTCGGCTAGTGTAAAACGAGAGAGGACTGAATAAATAATGAAAGTTTACAATTGAAGCTACTTGTGCTAATCCCTTGAGAGATTTGGAGAGATTTTGTGTACTAAAGGAAGTGGCTACTTTAGAACTTTAAGTCAGATAGCAAGGTTGACAGACTGTTTTTTCTATTATTGCTCCTTGTTAGCATCACTTGGATGATTTAACAGTGTCTTTTATGGTCACTGTCTATTGTCACATTTCGTATCAATATTTTCCTTCCACCACCAAACCGTTGTCCATCAACCGTGACTGACCTCACTGCAACCAAGAAAAAAAAGTATTCCGGTTGGTCATCATCCCATTATATTCCTGTGTAAATTTTGATACATGAGGACGAGAGGAGCCCTGAGCTGCGCCACACACTTTTATTGCTGAAGCATGCTACTTTTATATGATGAGCAATAAAGTCATCTCTTGAGAAGAGGAACTCCACTTTGGAAACTACTGTTGTGTGTTGTATGCTGCCTGGTGGATGAAAGTGTCCCATTTTATGACACTTAAGGGTGCGGGTGGCTGTATAATTCTGAGGAATAATAGTAGACTGTGTTTTGCATCTTTTTGAGTAACAAAATGCATGTTCCAATGCTATCCAACAGTTATTTTGCTTCTGAAAGGAGGTAGTGTAAGGTGAACAAATTTGAGCGTATCCTGAAAAGGGAGGGGAACTTGATTTTGTGGAACAAAGGCTTTGCGTAAACTAGCCATGGTGGTGTGGAGCAGGTCATTTCCGTCCCATTCTGTACTTCAAATTGAGGATGATATCCGACTAGATCTAGAACCGTTTTCATCGTGACTTTTTCGAAAGCGTGTCAACGTGAGTCTGTGGCTGAAATGAAAACGCAGTTATTTAGTGAAAATAGTATTAACGTTATACTACAATGTTTAGTGTGTTCGACTTTTTCGGAGGTGGTTGAATATATTCCAGTGAATTGTTATACAAAGTGTGGTTGCAAAATAGAATTTCTAGTTAAAAACGTAAGAACGTGTTGTGGAGAGTATATTTGGAAACTTAGAAATTTGTAGTGAAAGTCGTGGGCTGACCTGACCAAAAAGGCAGGTCAGATTCCTACCAAGACTTTCTCAATGAAACAACGAAGTTTGGAACCCTATCCTGCTTGGGCAGACGCCCTTCTCGGTCTTAAATACATCCGGAAGGTGGGATTAATTGAAAATATATCTAATTTTCTTCTCATATTGTAACATCCACATGTCTTGCGAATTCATAAATTTATTTGGCGTGGTCTGCTTGCTGCATTTCCAATAAGACAATGAAACATAATAATTATATAATATTCTCAATAGCTTGTTTTCAATGAAAGCCTATTGGGTTTACTTTGTTTATGGGTCGTTCATGAAAAATGTGCAGGTTTGCAAGTTGATCGTCGCCGATTACTTGGAACTTGGAAAGCATAGTTCGAAAGGGATTGAATTAAAACTATGCACCAAACTACGTGATTTTACTATTAGGCGACTTATTTAATTTACAAATAACGACGATTTAAAATGTTACACCACTTTGGAAGAGGAAATTTTAAGGCATATTTGAAGAGATTAAAATTTATCTAAAACAAACATGTTATGTGGAGAAAGATCTCGAGAAATGGTGAAACAAAATCCGTATAAGGAAGCAAAGATAAACGCTCCTGTGGATTGTTTTGCTGTATATATATAGTAACTTAAGTAGTGAATGTCACTAGTAAAGCATCAATATATTATTCGTAAAATGAAAAATATTTTTGTTGGAGTATGATTTATGAGCAATTGAAAAAGGCCCTGCAAGTTTTAGGGAGCATGTTTCCTTTCATGTGCAATATAGTTGGTAGAGTGTGACCTTTACTTCGTGCCGTTACTTTACTTTCTTAACTCATTTTTATCAAAATTTACCATCATTTCACTTTGGTTTATAATGTTTTGACTTTTGGTGGTGATCCCTGGCGGTATATGTGGCCATTTATTATTTCCAGCAGTTAGGTTTAAAAGGTATTGAAGAGTGTAATCGGTATTGACGGTAATAAAAGATGATGAAATAAAAGATCAGTTTTATTGATATGTAGATAGTTTCGGTAAGGGTAGGGCAAGGTACGGAGTACAGACACAGAAAAATGCATGTCTACACGTTTTTGGGTGCCTGAGCGGTTGAGATTGGGACATTCAAACAAGGATAAAGATTCATTCCTTAGAGGATAAGGCTTTATAGCTTTCGTTTAGGCATGTGCCCGTATATTGGCTCATGAACACTCTTGTTCACGTTGTTGGCTTATGGAAGATTAGCATAATAAATTGATTTTGTAACAAGTTGAATAATATTCGATGATTGATTGGTGACAATTATAGGGAAAAGCCCGTGGAAGCAAAGTTGGATTATGGGTCCGAGGAGAGACGCAGAAGAGGTTTGGGCATGTAGGGAAATGGGCAGGGCGACGCGGAGGCCTTGTTATCTTTGTCGGCATCGTCTCCCTTGCCCTTCTTTGTGTTGGCATTCAGAATATTCGACTGGACACAACTCTCGCATCCTTATGGACACCTGGTAAGTTATCAAACTTGTGTATTTGCAAGAATCTTATATGGCTTGGATTGCCATAAAATACTGTTTTCGTAGAATTTCATTCATTCTTAAATTTTCCTACGAATGCAATCTCTGCATCATGGATCAGGATAACTATGATCTGATATTAATGAAGCATTATCCAACTAAAATCTTTTCTCTACAGATTCTGGTCGTCTACTCAATGAATTAAACTATGTATCAAAAGTCTCCGGACTAACGACGGACACCAATGAAATGCTAATCCAAACACCGAAAGAAAACTCCCACCATTCGATGCTCAATTCGAAAGCGCTTCTGGAACACCTGGAAGTACTGCAGAAAGCTTTATCCGTAACCGTTGATCTCTATGATGTGTACGTTTGAATTTACAAATGAAAACAGATATATTCTGAACAGCCTAATGAGAATTGAAGGGTTAACATAAGTAACATAAGTAAAATTATAACTATTTCTTTCTATTCTTACAATAGTACGTGGAACATGAAAGACTTGTGCTACTCTGCAAACATCCCAACATTTGATGTCCAGTTCATTGACCAGATTTTTGAAAAAGTTTTTCCTTGCGTTATAATTACTCCATTGGACTGCTTCTGGGAGGGCGCAAAATTGCTGGGTCCCGACTTTCCCATACAAATTCCAGGTCCAGGATTCGGAGGGCGTTTGAAATGGACAAACTTAAATCCACAAGAGTTGTTAATGAAAGCTAGACTAGCTGGACAAGCAGGAGAAGCTCATTTTGGAGTTTTCGAAATTTTGGAAGGTTTTATGAAAAGAGCAGGGATTGGTTCTGGGTACCAAGAAAAACCTTGCTTGAATCCAAAAGATGCAGAGTGTCCCATCACTGCACCCAATAAGGGATCAGACATGCCACCAGATGTAGCATCAATACTAGCTCAAGGATGCTATGGATTTGCACCACGATTTATGCACTGGGCTCCAGACTTGATAATTGGCGGTCCCGTGCATAATAAATCTGGACATGTAATACGGTAAGGAACTAAATTAGTAATGCACAAGTAAATGTAGGTTCCCTGTTGTTGGAACTTTAACTAATCATAAATTGAAATTTATTACAGAGCCGGTGGTCTCATGTCAACTGTTCAATTGATGTCATCTTCAGAGTTGTATGATTTCTTTAGGGAAACGTGGCGACTTAATCATGTCGAATGGACTGAGGCTAAAGCACAAGCAGTTTTGACTGCTTGGCAAACTAGGTTTGCAGAAGAGGTTAGCCATCTTACCGTGGACGAGGACAGAAGTCACCAGTTCAACTTTTACTCCTTCACTCCGTCAGGGCTAGATTCTGTGGTAGAAAGTGCGTCACAATTTTCTTGGACTTCTGGTGGTTTCCGTGTTGCTGGTTAGTACTAAATACATAATGATGAGTAAACAACGACACTACAAAATATTACCTGTTCGAAGTAGTGCATAAAGTTTTAATGAATGTTGTTCCTTAGGAGTGACTGTAGTAGCAGTGCTAGTGGGATGGCTTTTTGATGGAGGAAATAACCCTGCTAGTTTCAAAGATCGCGTTGGCCTACAACTCGGTGGAGATGTACTCAAAATTATTGGAACAGCAGCGGCTTGTGGATTGGCAGCCATCATTAAAATCCCTTTCAACGTTGCATCAGGTATGTTGATTTGCCATTACTTTTGCATTTACTTTCCTCCATAGATGCTCATGCATCAATTTGTATTACCGATATTATGTTCTTTTTTACAGTGCAAGTGCTGCCATACTTAGCAATGGCACTACTTTCGCAAGTCTCGTACCCACTGATGTATTCACAGCTAAATGCTTCAGCGGATGCAAAGACAACGCTGAAGAAACATGGCTTTTCCCTGTTATTGGGAGTTTTGGTCTCGGCGACATTCATATTCGCTGGTTCTTATTTCCCAATACCCGCTGTTCGGTCCTTGGCTTATCAGGTTTGTTAATTAGTTTTTAAATGTATTTAAGAATAAAGTTTGATTGATTAATAATGAATTCTTATAAAATTTGTTTTCTCAACAGGGTGGTATCTTTCTTGTTGTTGGCTCCTTGGCTTTACTGATGGTGTATCCTGCATTCTGCCAACTAGTGCTGAAGAAAAGAAAAATGTCTGGAAACTGTAATTCTCAAAATGTTAGCGTGACTGTAATTAACCCAGGAAATAAGAACAACACGTCAGGCTCCTTCAGGTCCACGCCTCTAAATAGCTTCAAGAATAATAACATTACTCTAAACAACGAAAAGAGTGGACAAGAAAAGCAGTATTGCAATTTACTCAACAACGAAAAAAGCAATAGTGGAATCAAGCACGAAGAAATAGATTTAGAGATGGCTAATGATGACGATGATGGAGCCGAAAAATGTTCTGTCAAATCTTGGCCTTCAATATATATTCAGATATTTAACTGGAAGTGGTTCAGCGTAAGTATTTCTTAATTTTTTGTGTAGATCAGTTGACTCGTTTTCGTTGTAAAGTTATCTAAAATTTAAAACTTTTGTGTATTTATAGGGAATCGTGGTTATGCTTTATCTAGCTTGTATTGTTGTGTGTGCGCTTGGAATGACTCGACTTCGCCTAGGTTTACCCATCACAGATGTAGTGCCTTCTCATTCTTCTGAGTGGGAGTTTCTGACTGCGCAAGGAAAGCTCTTCCCGGTGTATCATATAAGAGCTGTAACGAAAGCAAACTTTGACTATCCAAACAATCAAAAGTGAGCAAACTGTTCATTTGAATAGTTTATATTTTAGCTGAACAACACTAGAAACAACTCTAATACATCATTCAATCTCTTACTCTCTAGGTTGCTTCATAAATTTCACGAAACTATGAGCGGTCTTCCTTGGGTAATAAGGGACGACAATGGGGGAGTCCCTCCAATGTGGTTGTCAGTGTTTAGATCATGGTTGCAACGTTTGCAAGATGTTCTTGACAAAGAATGGAAATTGGGATATCTCCACAAGGAAGGTTGGACTCCTCTTGCAAGTGCGGATGGAATACTTGCATACAAGCTAGCTGTGCAGACTGGTCACGTTGACCATCCTGTTGATATCACTCAGGTATGTAAAAAACATGGAAACGAATGATTGATCTTACAGTATTCAAAGATTTATTGGTTCGCTAACAGAAAGATATTTGTTTATGCAGTTGCCATCAAACAGACTAGTGGATTCAGAAGGAGTAATTAATCCTCGAGCATTCTATGTTTATCTAACTGCATGGGCTTGGAATGATCCACTTGCCTATGGTTCAACGGCTTCCAATCTCAAGCCCGAACCAAGGAACTGGGTGCATAGCCCTGAGGATAAGGACTTGAGAATCCCAAAGTCACATCCAATAAAATATGCTGAGATTTCGTATCTGCTGAGAACATCAAAAGAGGATGGGTCAAAAGACGACGATCAAGGTAATTACACATTGTTGGCCCCGATTGTCATTTCCATCATAACGCAGAAGCATAAAAAAAGTATATTCATTTCTATTTTTATTTCTAAACAGAGTCGCAGATCCTAGCTTTCGTAAAGGAAATTAGAGCTATCTGCGGTAAATTTGAAGCCAGAGGGCTTCCAGTTTTTCCTTGGGGCATTCCGTTCAGATTTTACGATCAATACTTGACGTTACCAATCGACTCTGCTATTGTAATTGCTGGGGCGTCTATTGTTGTTTCAATAATTCTGTTTGTCTCGTTGGGATTTTCGTGGCGCCCTGTTGGCGTTGTTTTAACTGTAGCAGTCGTAACATTAATGCAAATAGCTGGTGTAATCGGCTGGCTTGGCGTTGGTCTCAACGCACTCCCGGTGGTAATTGCTTTGTTGGGTGTCAGTCTGGTCGTATTCCCCACTGTACAAATTATTGTGGTAAGTTCGGCATTTATTTACATTTGATGATAGATTTCGAATCGCCATTGCCACCGCAAGTATCTAATAACTAGTTTTCCATATTCCAGGCGTTTTGCTGCATTCCAGGATCTATTTCTGTTCGGCGTTCGGTCTCATTTACTCTAGTGGGACCACCCTGTGTACAAAGTCTGATATTAATTACGCTCACAGCTTTAATACTGTACTCACCAGAGTTTACGTTCATCTTCACACATTTTACACTTCTGGTTGCCCTTTCATCCCTTTTTTCACTTGTTAATGTACTCTTACTTGTCCCAGTATTACTCGCGTTATTTAAGCCCCAGTCATGGCTCGTGGGTTTATCACAAGAAGATCCTTCATATCTTCAACCTCTCACTCCGTCTCCAGTTCCAAAACGAGGCAGTAACTCAAGATCTGGAGGGCGCAGTAGTGGAAGCAGCAGAAATGGAAGCAAAAGTTCTTCACGTGGAAATTATCCACCCCCACCGTACAGCTTTAGAGGTTCAAGCTCGAGAAATAATCACTACCATGGATCGAATCGTGGTGGACATAACAGAGCACCGAGTGAACATAGCCTTTCTACAATTACGGAGGAGCCAACTTCTTGCGCCACTCGAAGGTACGAAGCATTATTCGTCACTGATCATATGTCATTTCAAACTCACATGAGGCATTTTAAATTATTTAAATGCTTAAAATCCTTTTCGTTCATGCTTACAGGAGTGCGGAGATCGTGGTGCAACCCCAAGTAGTTGTTGAAACGTTCGACAGAGATTCCAACTCCACTACAACAAAAGTATCTGCCAAGCTGAAAGTGGAAGTTCATTCGTCAATGCATAGTAGTTGCGGTAATAACAGCAATCCTCAGTCGAGTGTCAACACATCAACGAACATGTAAGTATAGAGCTCTTTCATATTTTTTAGTAAATGTACTTCACTGACATAACACAAAACGGCATTACTAATTATGCGTGTTTATGGATTGTAGGAGTGAAAACTCTGGAACTTCAACTTCTACAAGCAGCTCTGGAAGTTTTACCTCCTCTTCTGCTTCGTCCACATCGTCCTACAATGAAAGATTATCGGCAGATGAATGAGACTCTGGAACTTTGAAGTTTTATTTTTAAAAACTCGATAACCAACTCCCTCCATGTCATATCAGTTTTACTCCAAGAGTAGACTTCATTTTTTTATTGTAACGCATGTTTTACGAGCCAAAGTTTTGTATTTTATTCTAAAATGGTTGTAATGTAACTTGTAAGTAGGTGTAAATAATATGAACTTTGCAGTATTTAACTAGGCTAGCTGTTTTATGTAAATGTTCGTATATTTTATTTTATGCAAACACTGGCATAAAATTTACGTTATACTTAATTAATTTTATAATACTGATACACAGTACTCACTCAGGTGAACAGTTTTAATTATGTTACCGTGTTTTTTAGTAAAATTTTATGACAATAATGCATGTTTTTCAGGGATATCAAAATATAAGAATAATAGGACATTGTAGCGAATATATACGAAGAATGTAAACGAATTAAAAACACCGCACTGAAGTTTGAAACTGATTTTATTTCTGTGTCGAATAATTCATTGCATCTTACACTCTGATTATAATAATATGACAAAACACAAGTGAAAAATGTATGGTTCAAAAGTTCAATTCATCAAAAGTTAGATGTACCAACAATCACGTCATTTTCCGAACTAAATGGTCCCTTCTCCATTCTAGATCTCAAATTGATGAAGTCTTGTGAATGCTACATACATGTAATACTTACTTATCTAATAATTCATATAATATTGAAGATGAAGATTCAGTTAGGAAATCTTCATATTCCATTCTACTACATAATTGATGATGAGGTTTAAACAATTTCAATGTGAACCCAGCGGAAGGTGGAAGGAACATCTTCATTTTCAGCTTTCGCACCAGAATCCTTCTCTTTCTCCGTGTTGGATTTCGGCTTTGGAACGATTCCTTTGCAACATTCACAAGTGTGAGGTTTTTCAGTTTCCCCACTTCCTCTAAAATTAGCAAATGACAAAATCAATAAGGTTTTAAACAGGAGGGAAGTTACATGAATCGTTTACAGTTTATAAGCCATACCAAACGTTAGTTATTAAAATAGTTACTAATATTAAAATTAAAATTATATGACATACCTTGAAGCGGCTGGTCTCGCTGTCTTCCTTATAAGAACACTGCCCCTTGTGGGAGTTTCCAAATCCTCAGATGAATCAGACAAAGTCTCCCTGTAATTATTAGAATCAGTGTTTCAACATAATGATACTTAACGTAAGGTTTACAGACATTACCTGAAGAGATTAAGGGATTACAAGCTGTTAATCAACCATACCCGAGAATAATTGGCCTCCGTGCACTCGTTGCTGTCGGGCGATGGTTATCATTCAAGGCCCTGAGATTGGAATTTGGTTCTTTACGTAAGTTGTCAATTTATGGAAAATGTGACTAAATTAAGCTACATATATACTATGCAATTATGCATCATGAATTATCTTACCTGGCCATAGCAATGTCGGTTTCAGACGACTCATCGGAGTAACGACCTTCCAAGCCAACATATTGAAATGAAGGTACCCCATTCCCAACTCTAGATCCCGTAGTCCTAGAACCGTTGGATCTTCTCATCATCATTCCAGCAGGGTCTTCCGTCACCCACCTTGCATAGCCTGCAAAGTCGTCTGCGTCCACATAAGCCTGGTACCTGCTGGTGTCAGGATGGTACCCTAGAAGGTGACGATTGCTTGGAGATATTGGCAGATCCCAGTCATCTCGGTCACCCTCGAGAATAAGATTATTCAAAGCTAATTGCATCTGATCCAACGCCGACCGCGTTCCATGGCCATGGCGGACGACAGAATACCGCATCTCCCTCAGTCGTTCAGATAACCTCAGTGAATAGAAGAATCAAATTTTGATATCAAAATAATTCTGATAAATTAAATAACATTATAGTTGATGATTTATGTTCAAAGTTGCGAAATTATAATTACTTACATTTCAGTGACGTGGCGTCTTGCGCAATTTGGTAATGGTTTAACAGTCTGAATAACTCTGACTTCTCACTGCACACACGCAGACACACTTACACGTATTGAATTCCAATTTCCAATCGTAACTTTCACTTTCCCAAATTCCTGCTAATTCTTTTCATCAATTCCAAAAGACAATTAAAAGTCGAAAGAATGGGCACAAGAAGCACTATTGTTTTCTGCATATGAATTAAACTTAAATGCCGTCTTTCTCAGCAACGCAGTTAGTTCACTTCTAATCAGGACAAGAAACGCTTGAAGAACACTGTGCTTGGAATAAATCATTTACAAAATCAACAGCCGTATTTTAAAGCAGTGAGGAATTGTATTGGGAAACAATGTGATTACCAGGAAAGCAAAATGTCGTAAAGTCGTAAAATTTAAACATAATAGAATAGGTAATTAATCAAAATCGAACTGGCACCAACCAAGTCTAAACATGTTCCGCTTAGGCATGCATGCAACCAAGAGCGCATCAATGTCGCGATTGCCTTGCGCAACGTTCTTGTTTGCATTTTCAGCTGAAGGCCTGCTTTCAGATTTGCATAAGATGCAAATTATGTTCGTGGGGAATGGAGTTCATATTTATCGAGGAAATTAAAATGATGAATTTTAGGTTACTTTAATCTAAATGTTTGATTTTACAAAATGTTTCAGCTTCTCTATAAATTCATGAATGTCAATGTATGCAGATAGCTTAAGGTATTTTTCTCACAAGAAAGTATGGCTTTAATTAATTCGTAGTTTTGTCAATTATTAGAATCATTCTAAAATATGTAATTATAATGGAGTATCAAAAGCAGAGTAACTAACTCCGTTCCAGGTAACTTTTGCTGGCGATTGAATTTTATTCATATTTGGTTCGTGTGTTGAAGACGGGTTGGCATGTTGGTCTAAATGTTTTTGTATTGTTGAGAAGAGAAACTCGTCCAAAGTCATGAATTCCAGTAGTTTAGCAATTTCGGGGTTTTCTTTGTAAAATGATAGTATAAATCGGGCTCGCTCTCTGAGCTTCTTTGCATCTTCAAATTTCTTGAAGGACTCGATTGAGCTAACTCTTTGTGATTCCTTTTGTCTACGAATTTCATCAGGAATAAGAACGCCAAGGCAGAATTGCTTGTAATAGATGAGTTCGCCTTCGTAAAGATAGTAATTCATCAATTCAAAATTGAGAGTGGAGGATGTAATAATGTTTGTAATGTTCAGTCAGTTAATTTTCACTGAGGATGATAAAATTTACCATATCTTAAGGAGAACCCTGGAAGTATGATAGAAATAATGTCCAAGCATTGATCACATAATTTTATGACTAGCGAAGCCGCATCCACAAGCAGTCCTTTAATTTGTGGGCATATTGAAACATTCAACTGAAAAACCTCAGCAATTCCTAGTGACAAATGCTTAATGACGAAGCATTTAGCGTGGAAAAGGATGGCATGATTTATATGAAGAGTCCTCCCCTCATGATGTTTAATCAACGAGATAAACTTTTTCAGTCCGAGCAATTCAGCCAAATTCTTTGCCTTGGAGTAATTAACTTTCTTGTACTTGAGCGGAGAGACAAATTGTTTCGCTTCATCTAATTCCAACTGGATTCTAGTCATATAATTTTGAACTAATCTTCCAGACCTGGAACAGTGGCAGTCTTGGCATTTCCAAAGAGTGTCCGCATCACAGGGATTCACTGGCTCTAAATTTCCTTCCATGCATCCTTTAACCGGATCGAAAAATTCAAAATTGATACATTTCACAGTGGAGAAATGAGAGTTGAGCTCTGAGGGAGAATTGCATCTTTCACAGGTACAGTAGACGCCAATGTTTCGAAGATGATGCTGACGCATCTTGGTACTCATTAAGAGGACATCGTCAGATACTCTACTGACTGAAAGGGACTCATCTATTCCAATGTCCATTCGGGCATGGCAAATGAGCTGGTAGGTTGTCTTCATGAACCAGAGACCGTTGGGTCTACAACTGTGCTGAGCAACAGTGATTCTGGGATAAAGTAGCATGTTCTCCCTGAAAATATTATGTACGATGAATCTGTAGTCAAAATGTGCTATGATAATTCAGTTTGTCTTTATTTATGATTTTTCTGACTTTTGACATCCAAGTTCTGTTGGAACAGCATTCCAGCTCAATATGCTTACAACCCTTGAAACTAGATTCCTGGAAAATCTTTTTTGTAGCTGAAAATGTCGTAGTTGATTCATGACATCCGTCACAATGTCCTTTTCTATTGCGTGTTGCTTCTTCAACTGGGTGTCTGTGATAGGGCTTCCTTCATCGAGAAGTCTTTCGAGTTGCTTGGACATAGGATTAGTATCCAAAGCCAAGATTTTGTTCCACGTTTTAAGATCAGTTTCTTTTGTGAGAAGACAGCGAAGTATGAGAATAAATCTGGAGGGTTTAACCAAATTGAATTCGGTTTCCGGCTTGCCATGAAAAATTGCGCATTCCATTAGAGAGTGTAGTGGGTCCTGTTACATATTATGAAAATGTGGGTAGAGCTTTCAGATATTTATAACTAGCATTTATTTAAGAAATCATCGCATGAAAGAAAACAACGTTTTTATCTGCTTGCCTGGGAGCACTTTTGACTGCAAACAGGCCATTGGCATTTGGCACATAATCTGCCATCTAATACTAGTGAACAACAGGTTATGCACGTTGATCTCTGTTTCGAGCTGGTTAGAAAACAGTAGCGCACAGCATCAGGACTTAATAGGTTATCATCAGGGCCACGAATGATTGGCGTATCAAAAAATATGATTGATCCTGCCTTGAAATCATTTCTTGTAATTAAAGCGCGTTGTTTATTCAAGCCAATCTTCTTGATTTTCACGGGATGAACAGCAACGCATTCTTTGTCATGTGAATCCCAGTGCTGAAGTCGATGGTCGTGTGAGCAGTATCCAATCAGTCGGCATCGCGGACAATATACGGCACTTGTTTTACCACACACAGCGCATAGGTTCGAGAGTGTTTCAGTCTCCCCACTGTTGGAATCAGAAGTGGTATTTCCTTCCATTTCATTTGTTTTCTGGAAAGCCTCAACTTCACAAATAGCTGATCCAAAGTTGCGCAGATAAGAATTTCGTTGTAAAATGCAAACTCTATACGGAAGCAAAAGGATTCATGATCTCAATTCCCTCATGTTTCTCCAATGAAATCTCGATATTGTTTCCAAAACATTTTTATGGCTTTCACAGTCCATTCCTTTTGCAAGAGGAAACAAAATAAAAAAGGTTGGGAACACCACGAACGTGGAATAAAATCAGTATATAAGACAGGTTGTGTATCAGGATTATTGAACCTAAGCATATAATTATGGAATCAAAGTAAGTAGAGAATGTGCTGTGATCGTCATGAAGTGCAATAAAATGACTTCTATTCTTCATATTCTATGAGAATCATATTATGTATATATGTGGTACGGGCATTCATACATCATTCATTCATTAATCCAAATTTGCTTCCTATTTCACCAATAACTTTCATGTGCAAAGATGATATTATATGCATATAACAAAGAAATAAGAAAATCATTGCTTTCAAAACGATTTTCGTGTAATGAGATTTACCAATACTATGAAGAGAAAACAAAGATAGATAATATAAAACAGAATTCACTTTAAACTTCTCCTCTACAAGACTTGCACAAGATGCAAATGGATGTCTGACGAAAGTGATCAACAATCTAAATCTATCATTCATGTAGTGATTAGAAAGATTCGTGCTGCTAGATACATTGGTACAATTAAATGTACATAGCATAAAATATTATTGAAAATTTGCAGCAATGCTTTCAATTATTATCGTTTTCGTCATAATGTTTCTGTCTTTTGTCTTCCTCACGCTTTCATAATTACTTTACAAGTAACAAAGTAGTAGTTGTCCCATTTACAGTGAGGAACTACACAAACGCGATGCAATTCTTATTACATACATTAATGCAATGCTGCGCATAAGGATAGCTACTTATCAAGCATTTTGGTGAAGGGATGACGCTTTATGTGTGCATGCTTACAATTTTATGGATTGAGGTCACAAACTTTAAGCGGTTGATAATGGCTCAAATGATCAGTCATTCTTTTGGTTTGCCACAGACAAGTTCATATCGATGTGTTTATAAAACAAATATACATTACATGGACTAAGTGAATGCGTTTTATTTTTCATCAGTATATCAAGTATGTCAAACGCTGAAAACCCCAATAGCGGAAGTGGACCATTAAGTCCAACTCCCGAAGGTCCAGAGGGACCGTTTTATCTTCCAGAACAACCTACTCGGAGTGATATACGTGAGGACAGGGAGGGAGTTCCCTTTGCCATCACATTCAACGTTATAAACTGTAGCAATGGCCAGTCGATTGCCAATGCTGAAGTACATGCGTGGCATGCAGATGCGAATGGAATCTATTCAGGATATCTAGGCTTATACCCTCTCGGTAGTTAAAACTAATTCGTTATATTTTAAAAATTAACGTTGTGTACAGTACGAATGTGCTTTTCGCAGAGAAACACCAAATCACTGGAGAAGGACACGTTGAACCGACAGATAAATCTGCATTTTTGCGTGGCATTCAGAAAACGGATGCTAATGGGTCTGCTACATTTCAGACCATTTTCCCAGGCTGGTAAGATCTGTAAAAATGATATGCATATTCCACAAACGTTGTCCACCCACAGTAAGCAAGTACATTACATACATAATTAAATGGACAATAAGGTACGGACGGCGAACACCTCATATTCATTTCAAGGTTTTTGTTGGAGGAAAAAACTGCTACACTGGAGAGGTTTATTTTGAAGACTCATTAACCGACGAAATCATTGCAAAGGGTGTAAAACCATACTGTGACCGTGATGCTACTAAAAAGCAGACGAATGACATGGATCCGGTATTTGGGGAAAATGATGGCCTAAAAACCGTTGTCAAGTCTGAAGGGGACGTTCAGTCCTCACTGCAGGGTTCTCTAGATGTTATTGTACGTGTATAAGCACAAAAAACAAGCACAAGTTACGAATCTGCGTTTATATTTCAAATAATAGATTGCTGTAACATTACTTATTTGGTGTTTAAATATAAGGAATATAAAATAAATTTGATAAAATCATAAGCTTCAGATCTAGCATCCCAAAATAATTTCAGTGTAATGCTGTTTTAACGCATCCCAATCATATTTCTTCAGTGAAAACTTAGCAAAGAATTCATTCTTCGCCTTTCGAAATAATTCAGGATTAGCCAAATATTTCTTCAATCTATTTAGCAGATCTTGTTCTGACTTGTAGAGACACTCTTGAAATGGAAAAATTTCGGGATACACAAGGTCTTCTGGAGCTAATGGAAAGCATTGGTAGCCAACCGCCTCTAGCCTGAAAACGTTATGAAAATCATTACATATGAATTGGTTTTACAAAATAATACTCATTCATTTCATATTGAGTGATTATTATAATTACTTTTACTTACATCGCTACTCCAAAAAATTCGTGGTCGGCTGTTGATATCACAATGTCGGACTCCATGAGAATATTATAGTACTGGTCCTTGTCAGGAACATACCCAAAGTGATCAATAAAGCTTTCCAACTCGCAACGAGCTTTTTCAAAAATTGGAGGATTGTCAGTAAAGCTTTCTCCGAGGACGTGAATCCGGAAGTTTTCATGCCCCTCCTCCTTCAAGGCAAAGAGTGTTCTGAAGAACATTTCGGGATTTTTATCGAATTCCCTTTCACATAATAATTGAATAAAATACATGTTTTATATTTAGTTGGCATATTATAAAATGAAAAACTTTAAGTGCTACGAGCTGGTTGTAATGTAGCATATTGACTTACCATCTATGGGGCCATACGAGACGCAACACATCGTCTCTTGGTTTATCACAATGTGCAATTTCCAAGGATGGAGTTGGATTTTTGAGCTTCAATGGAAAATATAGTACTTGGCACTTGGGCTCAATCTGCTCACGCAAGTTAGTAGGTCTGTAGTCCGGTTGGAGTTTGAAGAACTTTTTAATGTTGCTCAAAAATGATTCCTGGTTGAAATTTGAATTAAAAAGTACAACGTCTGCTGACAGGCTGAATTAACACAAAGAATGTTCAGACATTCAGACATTATGACCTGTATCATAAATTTTACTAATTTAAACTTTTTTCTAAATTACCTGGCCATTATCTGATTATAGCCATATTGAAAATCTCTCTCTTTGGCTTTTCGCACTGGGTACACCAATTGATTTTCGTGAAAGTAGACGACTTTTTTACAGTGTTGCAAATCTGGTCGTAATCCTAAAAGTTCGTGCAATGGAAGTACGCAGCTTGTAAAAATGCATCTGCAAAAGGAAATACTCAAGATATTAATGTGGAGAACGTCAACACATGCGGGACATGATTTAAATCCATGTTTCAAACTAATACCATGTACATAAATATTACAAGTGCAACACATGCTTATTAAAACAAGACTTTACTCACTTTAAATTAGCCAATTTTGGTATATTCTGTGCAAAATACAATGCACTTGTTCGAGCTCTCCAGTGCCACTTTTTCCCTGATAACGTCATTAAGATTATATTTACATCTTGGAAAGTTTTCAAGTACTCATGAATAGTGTCCATCAACACTTTATGTGAGCCACTGTAGTACGGTTCTATCAAAAGCACATCAGACACATTCGGATGCATGAAACCGGCCATTGTGAAACTCTTCTCATCAGCAAACGTCACACTTTGTACACACATGAGTCCTGCAAAAGAATGCAAATAATTTGTAAAAAAAAAACTTTCTCCAGAATTCTTTCTTCGCAAGGTATTTCGAAAAGCAGATCAAAAGATTTGCATGTTTATTTCTAGTACAAACCGATATGATATTTACCCCTTAATAATAATAGGCAAGAAATATGTATAATTCACTAATCCATCGATTTATCCATTAAAAAGCAAATGCATAGTTGAGCTTAAGTATAAGTGAAGGCAAAAACGCATGCAAAACACTTTGAGCATTGTAAACTGAAACGTATTTACCAAACCAGCACCATTTATGATGATGGTTGTAGTATTTTAACGAAAATGAAAACTGAAAGAAACAAGTGCTTTGCTTAAAGAAATGGATTCCATGAACCTATCAATTAAATATTTGAAGACGCAAGCCAAAGAGTCAATGATTAATTGGTTTAATAGGCTCAAATGCAACTTCATAATTACGAGTGCAGTTAGATTTAAAATTAAATTTACAATAAAAGTGTTTGGTTCCGACAAAATGTAGATATTCATGGATTTGCCATAACATAATAGCTTAAAGCATTTTCTTTTGCAGTTGGTATAATAAAGATGTCATGATATGACTTTACGTTTTTAATATCGTGCCGAAAATTTTCATGAAAGAGTTCAGCATCAATGTAATCTCTAGAACTCTGATGGATGGTATTATTTTAGGTAGAAACTACGAGCATAAAATATTTTATCTACGACCACGAGGAAGAGTACAAATTGTGGCAACCTCGAGCAATAATGCATTCTAGTCCAGTTTCTTTGCTCTCTCTCTACTCTACTGACACTGAAACCGCACAATGTGTTTTTATGCTACTTGAACGTTGCATCACGCGCATTTGATGTGTAAGTACTCGTTAGATATTTTTTGATACACCGGCACAGGATATATACTTAGTAATGCTAGATATACATACGTACCTATAAGTCAGTGTCCTTGAAGTTTCGGGATCTTAATGAACCCCAATATATAGTGGAAATGTATGAAGTCGGTTCTCGAGCTGAACTATATTTTAACTATGATATTTAATCCTCTGAATTTTACTGCACTAATTTCTGATACTTTTACTGCTAACTTAATAAATTCATATAAATGTGCAACAAATATCTATAACTGTAATATCTGATGATCCTTAGAGAACAAAAAGTTAGACATGCATGTACAACATGCATTCACGTATATACATATACCTAGGTACGTGTAATACCTACTTAAATGGTCTTTTTGATATTGAAGCAAGCGATAATCTTTTGGACTTGGCTCATCTCTCTACGAAGGTAAGGATTGATTTACACATGTATGCATGTTATTTTTGAGCAAGCATGTAAGCACATGATGCACATGGATAGAATGGTGGAAAAAAATATATTTATTCTATGCCACGCCAGTACTTTCCATGATGGAAACGTGTATCTACTCACATTCACATTTTTCCATGCACATCTAAATAGTTACAACACAGTGGAGTTCACACCACTTTAAACTGTTCGCAGAAGCATAAACTACAGAAAATTGCAAAGATATTTAGGAGAAGATACAAAATTAACCAATTATCCATCATCCTACTTAAAAGTGTCACTTCAGTTGCAAAATAGTCCTGTTCGACTACTTTATCCGGTGTCCGGTAAGTATTAAACCAATCCACTCAACCAAATTTTCATAAAATACAGAACACACACAATATTTTCAACTAATGCTTGAAATATTTTTCAACTTCAATTTTTACACAAAAATTTACCGGTTCGCATGTTACTTTGCTTACCTAGGTACATATATATACTTACATTTGCCCTTAACCGTTTAGGGTGTTTCTTGCAATCATCACTTATACTTTTTAAACACTGAATATTAGTGGTTGTACTATCAACATAAGCTTTCATCTTGAAAGATTGTATAGGGTACTGTAACGATTGCAAATTAAAATCATGTCATTGCCATAAAAGATAATTAGCTATTTCTCTATACTCTTACGAGTCGAAATGTTCAATTTAAAACTTGATTTCACACCAAAATGGAGAAACGAGATTTATCTACCAGCTTGAATAACTAACTATTAGTTTTTCCTTGCTCTTTTACTCTTGCTAAATAATCCTAAAGGCTAGTAATTTGACTAAATTTCAGGTAACCGCAAGACCAAGAATCCAAGTCTCATCAATTCATTAGGCCTGTCTTTTGTTGAATCACACTGCAAAAATGAGTGGACGCAAATTTTTCGTGGGAGGAAACTGGAAGATGAATGGAAATAAGGACGAAATTAAGAAAATCGTCGATGGTTTAAATTCTGCCAATCTTAATGATAACACAGGTTAGACATAACGTGAATACGTGATTGCATTCTATATGTAAATAACAGAATTTCGGTATCACTGCAAAGTTACTCCCTATTGGTGATAAATAATACCCTCCCCAAATCATGCGCAGACTAAAAGCATCGATTAATAAGTAGTTTTTTTTTAAATTTCAGACATCGTTGTCTCCCCACCCGCTTGCTATTTGGAATACACAAAAGGTCTCCTTTCACCCAAGATCTTGACCGCTGGTCAAAACAGTTACAAAGCAGCTAAAGGTGCATTCACTGGAGATCTCTCACCTCAAATGCTCCAGGATGTAGGAGCCGACTGGGTAATCCTGGGTCACTCTGAGCGTCGGAATGTATTTGGAGAAACTGATGAGGTTAGTTAAATGTTTTAGAACTAAGTAATTGAACAGTTCAAACGTATCCTGGGTGCACGTAAACCACACATACTAAACTGGAAAATTATTATTTTAGCTAATTGCAGAAAAAGTTGCATTTGCTTTGGAAGCTGGTCTTGGTGTCATTGCATGCATAGGTGAAAAACTAGAGGAACGAGAATCAGGGAAAACCGAGGAAGTTGTTTTTGCACAGACAAAAAAAATTGCAGCAAAGGCAAGTTATTTAATATACTCAAGACTAAAGCCCATTATTGCTACCATCATCTCAATGCTATAACTCAAATGACTGAAAAAATATTTCACTTCGTAAATGTTCGATTTTTATAGGTCAGCAACTGGGAAAAGGTGGTTCTTGCATATGAACCAGTGTGGGCTATTGGTACAGGAAAAACAGCGACTCCCCAGCAGGTAAAGTTTTTATTAATCAAACGGTTTTAACTTGCCAAACAACTAGTGAGCAACCATACCTAATTTACCACGTGAACTATAGTAAATGTTTTCCATATATTATATCGCGATTCCTTTAAAAAAGCACCGATTGCTTACATTAAATTAAGCTCGCGGTTGTCGTAATAAAGGTATATAAAAGTAATCCATGTCTGGGTGTGGTACCATTGGTCTATCCATGCAGTGCCTCAATCTGATCTGGAACAGACAGAGCTTTACTTTCGTTCACAGTTTTTTCTTCAAAAAATGACAATTTTTCAATGCCTGACATTCTTCCTATTATTGAATTTTGATTTCAGGCTCAAGATGTGCACGCCCAACTTAGGAAATGGCTGAAGGAAAATGTGTCTGAGGCTGTTGCAAAGTCGGTACGAATTATCTATGGTGGCTCTGTAACTGGAGGAAATTGTAAAGAATTAGCCCAATCCCCAGACATTGACGGGTTTTTGGTTGGCGGAGCATCTTTGAAGCCCGAGTTTGTAGAAATCATAAATGCCAGAGGATAAACAAACATTATAGTGTCGAGTAAATTTGTTCATGGATATCAAACAGAAATTCTAAATGACTATACATTACCATTATCTCCGCTGAGTAAATCTACACAATCAAATTACCAAATAGACTTGACCGACATCTAGATCGTAGTGGCTGATGCGCCAATAAGCTTTAAATGTATGCAATGTAATGATCTTGATGTGGAAAATATCTGATGAATAATTTGAGTTGATACAATAATGCAACAAAACAGTACTGGTTTTAACTTCCTTTGTAAACTCATCAGAGCTCGATAAAGATAATATATTTTTCGGTTAGAACTGAAATGGTTTTAAAATAAATATTATAGATGTGTCGCATTTCAAATGGCAATTAGTGTTTCATTTAAATACATATATGGCAAGCAATGTGATATGCTTGCTAATTACATGGTACATGCATACCCGAAGCTATCAAGTCCTGGTTTAAGCAACTAAAAAGAACAACTGTACTAATAAAAAATTCTTCTGCGTCAGTAACGAGCTAGATTTTAGTTTTATACAAAATGAAAATGCGCTAGTCCCAAGATTATACATGTTTTAGGGAGGAGGCATAAAACCAAAAATTCAATCGAGTAACCAGTTTAACAAAAGTTAATGAGACATCACAAAAAAAAGAGGGCAACATTAATATATCCATATTCCACTTACACAATTACGTCCTGTCCCATAAAGATTTAAAACGTGAATTCTGACACGTGACATAGAAAGCTTGAATAAGAATGATGTTTTGACATGCAATCCAGAGAAAGGGAATTAATGTGGCTCAGCAAGTCCTCCAACTAACTTTAACGGTTCAACCTTTTGCACGCACACCATTATATATCGCATATCGATCATTTTTGGAATACATTTACCCTTCTTACTTCAGTCATACAACCCGTACTATGCACCTAATCCACTCTTGCGTATACGGTTCTTTGGCTTCCCGCTCCAAAAGTTTTCCACTTTGGAACTCATGCCAATATGGACAAAGGTGAAAGAGGCTGTGTAAGCAAATAAGTAAAAGTACCTATTCATTACTCCATTTATTACCAGAAAACAGTAATGCTGAGTAGTCAAATTACTCAATATAGTTCCCACACACACGGGTTATTGCTCTCATGTTTGACAAAGCATGTTTGAAAATCGTCTACGTTAAAATTATGAGCACATATGTAAACGAAAGGACAAAATCAAATACAAAGCTATCCACTTGGCCAACATCGATGATAAATCGTTGGAACATGTGAGCGTTTAGCATAAGACCTACAACTAACCTGATATTTTCTGTTATTTTTGGTTAATATCACGAGGAACGAAATGTATTAGGAAATGGGGTAGTGAAAATGAGTTGTAAGAGGAGTGAAATGAGGTTGGAATAAACGTGCCATGAGTAAAAGTGCATGAGTTAATCATACAAAATCCGAGTTCATAAAGGAATAGTCTTTCCCCAACCACAGGAAATTTTCTATAAGCATTCATAATAATAACATAACTGCAGCCAAGAAAAGTTTTGCTGATGACGTGATGTGATAAAAGCCCACTCGAAAATGCTTACATCTATCATTCCATATAGTGAGCTGATATGTGGTTAAAATAATGTATTTATGAATGTAACGTGTAACATAACTGTAAGTAGTACATTAGAAAACTGCACCTTACCTACATGCTTTACATGGTTCTTGTCTCCATCCGAGACCGAGATCCTCAAAAACTCTCCGAGCACAGTTTTTGCAGACTGGTGATAGTCGTTCCTCAGCAGCTTAAAGGGAAACACTAGTGGCAAATCTGTTGCAATATAACTTTCTTCCTGTCAAGGTAGCATTTTGCCTTCGCGAAAAACAGAGCATAACGTTTTCAGCAGCATCCACTCCATCAGTCCCCAAAGTTCGCTCAAAGCTGCATGTGGCTTACACCAGTGCTGGCCGTATTACTCGCAGGGACACATTTCCAGCGTACTACATAATATTGCACATCAAAGCTCTTTTCTCATTCAAACGGAGAAGGGAATTTTTCAAGTGGGCATATTTCTCATTGATTGACCTTGAAAGTGAAAGAGGATTGAGTTTGAGAGAGAAAAAACTTCTTCAACAGTAAAAGAACGATAGCGTCATCCTACAGTTGAATTTGCCAAAAAGCCTACTACAAAGCCTTCCACTTAACACGTAAAGTGGACTATTAATTTATTCCATTAAAAAGGGGGAAAACAAGGAAACATACCGGGGCTTAAGCTTTGGATCGGTAAGTAAGAATTTTCAAAGTTTCTTTCTCTTGTTCCTCTGAATAAAGTCAGCAAACAACTTCACATTGCATGCAGAAGTTACTACAATCTATTATTGTCTGTCGGCTACTTGTACACGCTAAACGTATCGCATATGTGTACATATGCCCAACCTGCCATAGTTTTCGATGAAAGTTACGTTTGAAGCTAGGATCGATTATTTTACAAGATCATTATTTTCATTATCGACGTATTTTTATTATGTGACTGATTACATTAAGGAACCGCTAGTACATTTCCGGCGTCTCTAATTTCCACAGACCTTTTAGTATCATTAAGAGAATGACATTAACAGTAATTGTCTGGAATCATATATTTATAACATATAATTAGTTTACCACGTTGTACTATCGGTGGATATAGATTAAGAACTTCTAATATATCGTGTTACCTCTTTGCTATTTTGTCATATCTATTGGAATGGATATACGCGTACCAAATTCATTGACATTTTACCCTACGTGTGTTGTATCTGGTTGCGTAAGCTAAAGTGAATGGAATACTTGGGATATTTCTTGTTTCTGTACGATGGTGGCACTCTATCTAGATAGTATCGAATTCCTCTTACTTTGACTTTCAAGCAGGAATGCAGGGTAACTACATAGTTGATCCACCATTTTTCTTCTCCATGCTTCTCATTAAAGATATAGTCACGTGGATAATTATTACATTAAATGGCATTTGTTAAAGCTTTAACTTCCACTTAGGTACAACTTTGATGTACACTTATGGATGCAACATTGTATCAACGAACGTTTGTAGACCATGCAATCAGTTATGGAATTATGACCACTCAATGTCATTATGAGAGGATGTTCATGTAAAGCCGAAATCGGTCATTCTGTTTATATTTAAAGTGAAACAAGCCGCGTCATGTATTCTTTGTATTTTTTCAATTATGGCTTAGGTTTAAGTGATCTGCAAGCATTGTCCATTGATTTGTCAATGGGAAACTGTCAAGTTTTTCATGACTATATCAAATAAACACGTCACTCGTTGAGTTCACTATCAACGAATTAATTGCAACTTTTTGTACGATTTTCCGAGTTGCGTTTAAACTTGGAGCTGTTACCACTAAATTCGGCACGATTATCACTAAAAAATCTTTAACAACGATCCTGCAATGCAATGATCACATTCAGTTATGCAGGCATGCCATTCTTTGGTTGACATAAAATACACGGGTCTGTGCCAGTATGTATTAAAATTCACAAAAATTTACTGATGATAATTATCAAAAACATGTATACCCATGAATGGTATTTTTTGTCAATTGATGTATTATTGAATGTGATCATTGCAGCAGCTATGAGATTTCAAAATATACGGTTGAAAATTTCTGAAAAAAAAACAATGCAAGACTTTTTAGTTGCAATCGTACGCGTGCCGAATTCACTTGTAACAACTCCAATTTAAGCGCAGCTAGAAAAACCGCTCATAGTTAGTTGCAATTAATTCGTAGATAGTGACGTGACGTGTGTATTTTAGATAGCTAGGAAAAATCTCGTCTCTTTATCAATGATATCGGTAATTTAGGATAGTTCACAGTTCAAGCTTTAAATACTTGCCTGATATATGTTTAATTTTATTATCAACAGACTTTGCTTGACATTAACATCAAATTTTGAGGGGTGAAATCATTTCGCTTGAAATTTGCCGATAAAATTAATATTTGTAGCAGGATTTAACCTGATATGATAGGCCAGGCCTCCAATTAGGATTACGGGTTTCTCCATTTTACTTGGCTATTAAAGCTGAAAAGCATGACACTAAAATTGTAGTTGCCTAATATATAACAAAAATATTTCATTGTTTGGATTTTATTCATATAACCTTCAATGCATAAAGTTTGCAAGATGGATAAATCAGCTTTCACACTTTAAAAAGGGTAAATGAGAGAAAAACAGTGCGAAAGCATTTTAAAAATGTGCCAGATTATATAACATCTATTTTGACAGCCGGGTGCAGAGCAATCAACAGAATTACTTTTTGATTGCTAACAAAAATTGCTACTTTATGCACTAGTATATGTTTACAAACGTTCACGTGTGATTGAATATTGAATCGTTGCAATATTTTCTCTGAATGGTATCTATTACCCATTTTCAGAAGTGAAATTGCGAATAGACAGACCCGTGACTTAATTTGTTGAATAATACTTATATAAGTATAAGCTTCAATTGTTCTATTCTATAAACTGATTTCTACTTTCTTGAATAATTATTTTACCATTGTTTGTATCTCCTTTCTTGACAGACGGAGAAAAAGGAGCATCCCTGGAGCAAGTTTGATACTATAAGCAAACGAAATAATCGCTTCTGGCAGTTTCTGGAAAGAAAACTGACGTTGACACATCTCCATCAATTTACACCCGCTCAACACTTCTAATTCTTTTAAAATACATTTAATATCTACAAGCACATATAATATCTCTATAATTTAGAATCGCATAAGCTGCAATTATTTTGCGCAGCATTCCATTTGGGTCTTTAATTATACAAGGCAAAACACGATATCAAAGTAGCTTTTGCACGAATCGAGTGAAATACGTATCTACTTTTCCATCCCATACATAGGTCAACGTTAAAAGTTGGCAAATGACTTGACCGCGTGATAGGTTATTGCTGTATACATTTACACTTGGTTTATAAACAAACGTTTTGAGCGTGATGACAAACCATGAAAAATAGATCCTTTTGACTCTCATTTGCACATTTAATTTGCGTTCATTTTTACGTTCACATTATTTTTATTTTGCATCTTAGACTTCAATAATTATGTCCCTGGATCCATTCGCAAAAAGATTCAAACTCATCATTTTGGCTTCAACGATCCGTTGGGATTTCATTTAAGAAGCACGGTGGCTGTGTTGTGCTCTTTCCATCAACAAATCAGGATATTTATTTGTGCTTAAAACAATAAAAAAAATAACACCTCTCTGCCTGGAAGAGCACAGAGTCATCCTTAACATCAGTTTGACTCTGCCACTAGTTCGTGTCTTCTGCTTACAATCTAAAGGCTCGTCATTAGGTACTTCTGCGATTATTACTATTTACATGACAAAGACATAATAATATTATTATAAATAAGAAAAAAACAAATACACTTATTTTAAGCGATAGGGATAGAGAATATCAGCGTATACGGCGTATTGATCAGTACTTACTATAGAGTTTAGTGTAAGCACATGGATACTTACTGAGATTTGTTGCATTGTTGGGATAACCAGATTTTCCTGCAAGAGAGCATCCAAACAAGTTACTACTCCACAGAACGCAACAAGTCTACACGTTTCATTAGTTTCTCTATAGCAGAGTAGCTAGCCAGTACTGCGTGAGGTAATAATAAAATAGCTTATCTGCAAAACACAGTATTCACACGAAGCACATTTAAATAAAAGAAGATTAGTACTTTTCTATACACATTATTTTTTGTATCTTTGTTTTTTGCTTTACATTTCATACAAGCTGCTGGAGTGATAAAAAAAAGTTTCACACATATGAGTTTTCTGGTAGCTCGAATCATTTCCAAAATCCCAAAACTAAAAATATTGCAATGTTTCAAATAATCTAGTCAATTGAAAGTTCTACACTTTTGACAGTTTTAAGGGCTTTGACGATTTTTTGTTTCTTGTAGTTGATTTAAGCACCTGCCTTACATTGTTATCAGGTATTTCGCAATCACTATAGGTAGTTTTCGAAAGCATATTAAGGCACAGTGTTTTCAATGACTCCCTAAAAGAGAATAAGGCGCGGTTAGATAAAGTTAAGGAAGCAGAGTTTAAATGATAGTTTTGAAAACGCCGATCATACTACTCACGAAATCCCACAATGACAATGAAAGGGAAACCGGACATTTACGCAGACAAAAGCTCCCCTTTGGCTGGGAAAAAGGAAATTCCGAGGTCTGGAAACACACCATTCGGCGATGAAAGCTCAGTGCACAATCAAGATGGGCTTCCAAGTCCAATTCGTTGTGGCTCTATGGCGGGCTCTGAGTGCGAACTCAAGAGTACCAGCGGAAGTTCCTCGGACGGAGAACCAAATACTTTTGAAGGATTGTTGAAAATTTGTGGAGAGGCTGGCCCTTGGCAGCTCCAGGTCAGTATAAAAACTTTACATGAATTGTCAAGACATTCGTAGCAAATTCAAAAGAGGCAGGTCTATGGGTAGAAGCACTATTACAAACACCTAATTCGAGTCAAATGTAAGACTTGGGTTTGTATCTTTTTGTTTGTCAGCATCAGCCATAATGTATTGGAATATAACTTCATTAATGTACTATCGGCATTTGAGTAAATATCATTAATCATTATTAGGATGAAATATGTGAAGGATTCAAATGTTTAAGCGATCCCAGTCTGTTTAATTGATCATCAAATCATACATAAGTGTCGTATCCTTTTTGAGCTTTTGTCCCATTCTGATACATATTCTTATGTAGGGTGTGCGGTTTGCTTTTATGTTTAGTAGCGAAACGATCTACAAATTTGAGCTATCCAAAGCTATTTGATTTATTTCGCATGAAGTGTTGTTTTTTGCATTGCAACGTGCGAAATAGATGCGGAATATAACCAGTCTCATTTTTAAAGGAGCGCAATGTTTTTTTGCTGATATCTGTTTTTAAAATGCTAAAAACTTATTCTAGATGCTCATGCACGTTACTTTTGTGCACACAAGACTGAGTTATATTCACACAGTCACACACTGTTGTCTAATTATTCTGTAGCCTTTTACAAATTTCGAAATGCTGCTGCGAGATATGAGAGTGACATCAGACTTTCATACGTGTATCGAGTACCGGTGGTGGCGTCTCTTTTGCAGATCTCTCTGTTCATTTCATTTCCTACGTACATAATACATGTTAATAACAAGTGATGACTGACGACAAGTGAAAAACATGCGCGTATGTTGCAGATTATATGCTTAGCGTACACTAACTATAGGTGTATAGGTATGTATGTATGTTTGGATTTCGATGACGAATTAACGATGGGACATGCCATTTAATTCGAAAGTATGTCAGCGGCAGTCCTAAGTTGTAAGTAGAGCAAACATTCAGTTTTTTAGGTATATTATATGCATTAGAATATATCGAAGTTTTTCATCAAATTCGTACAGGTATTATCGGAAGCAGAATAAAGTAGATTTTGTTTGATCACTCTAGATTGAATGAATCTGCCAATACACACATGATGAGAGTGCATTAATCCTTCATTCGTAACCGCATATCAAATTTTATAATTTTTATACTCCATAGCTGGAAGGTACGCTTTAACTGAATTGTTGATATATTACTTGCATTGATGGGGAGATCTCGGCAATTTTGCTTGCATTGTATCTTACAATTTGCATGATTTACGTGAACGTTATATTTCTGATTGCGATTACATAATCCGTTGAAATGTTCAAGTACCTATATCTTGAATAAATGAATGACCTCCAACCATCGTTACCCCTTCTTAAGTTCCCACCACTCCCACAACTTCTTTAACCATAAATTTACTAAATATTGCGCATCAGTACACCTAAAACTCAACCCAACGTTATTTGTTTGTGGTAAATGAAATTGCTGCATGAGTTTTATGCAAGTCTACTAATACTAATGTTCCTGCATATTATATCCTTGTAGGTTAACTTTCTTGAATGATGAAAATATTTACTAAACATTTCCTTGACGCGGTATTTGATAACACGCACACCACAGTTGTTTGTAGACGTCGTCTGGACTCTTATCTACATTACAAAATCACACTCTGTTATTCATCTTCATTTTATCACAAAAACTGACGATGAGAAAGTATGTTGTATGGACAATTTTTAACTTCCTTCTCTGTCTTTGGGAATGTTTCGTACAAATGTAAATTGTATGACATTTGCAACGTAGGTAGACTCATTTAATGTGCGAAGTGACGAGAAATCTTTTTAGAATATCCCAGATCTAATATCTTAAGTGAACTTTAGGAAAAATGATTGAATGAATTGTAATACAAACAAATCGTGTTGTTTAGCTGCTTTGCTAAGTCTGAAATGTCATCAATATTTTTCCCAGTTAGTTTATGATCTTCAAAGCAAACTTCAGCTTTAATTTTCACTCGACTCAGGGATTAGATGTGTTGTGCACTTTGCAACAAGGTTAAAGGTTAACAGAATCTTGATTTCATGCATTGGTTTTCCGTCTTCTAATGGAGAGAATTCAATGACAAAGAAACAATAAAAACTTCACTGAAATTTATTCTTGTTCGCTTCTCGCTTTATGAATTCCTTAATTCGTATAAACACCAATGCCTGTACATATAATTGTGTAATATTATATGCATTAAAAATAAAACCTTGTATTTTATTTTGTTTCAACACTTTTCCAGATATTCCTGTTGACTTCATTCGTTGGCTTCTGCACAGCGTAAGAGCAATTTTCTTCCTCTAAATGACATTTTCATGATGTAAAAATTTTTTGATGTAAAAAGTTCGTGACACATGACAAACGACATAGGATATCACATAATGTCATATTATTAATTTCTTTTATCTAGACTCCACAACCTCATTTACGCATTTATCGGGGCAATCCCAGATCATTGGTGTAGCCTTCCTAATGACACAAGCAGATATTCGGAAAGCGAACTTAAGGATCTTCTTATTCCCAGGTACCTTTAATTTAGCAATTCTCTATTGCTGTTTAATTTGTGTATGCATATATCTAATCAATACTATTGTATTTAATTATCCCTTTTTAAAAATTCTCCATAAAGCCACAAAGACCGAAACAATGAAACTGTCTATGAATCCTGCAAGTCATATTCATACCATTGGAATCAAACTCAGGATAACTTTATTGTGGATAACAGCACGATGCAAAAATGCAGCAGCGTGGATTTTGACTTTTCCACATTTGAAAATACAATTGTGACAGATGTAAGATTACGTGCGCTTATGATTTTGTAAAATACGTCATCGCCTTTAGAAACTTGAGAAACATGACATATTGGAGTATTGGACGGAATTAATTCAACATGTGTATGCATGAAATATTTATTTTTAATTATAGTGGGATCTTGTCTGTGAGGATACATTTTGGGCATCCGCTGTACAGGTATGACTTGTAGCAAAATGTTACACAAGTTGCCTGTGTATTATCAACTATTATGCGCAAAATTAATTGAGGCAATCAATTTTCTCCTTGAAGGCAACATACATGTTTGGAATCCTGTGTGGTTCTCCGATCTTTGGAGCTGTATCGGATAAGCTGGGAAGAAAGAGGTCTATCCTGATTTCCACTATCATCTTTGTTGTGGCCGGTCCACTGGTTGCACTTTCACCTGACTTTAGCATGGTAATGGCTACAAGATTTCTCCTTGCATTTGGCTCGCCTGGAATATACGGAACATCTTTCGTGCTCGGTTGGTGAAAACTTTTACCGAAATCACGCAAGGATATTCATATATCTGTTTACAATCTGTCATGTGTAATGTAATATCATTTCTATTTTTCAGCAATTGAAATTCTAGCCCCATCATGGAGGGGTCTGGCTGGAAATCTATTCTGCCTGCCATTTGCAATTGGCTATATGGTTCTTCCTGGAGTTGCTTATTTGATTCGAGATTGGAAACTCCTACAACTGGTTTTATCCGCACCTTCAGTGCTTCTCTTTTTGACTTGGTACTTCCTTCCGGAAAGTCCTAGGTGGTTGCTTCGAAAAGGACGTATTCAGGAGGCAGAAGCCATCCTTCGACAAGCGGCAGAACGAAATGGTCGAAAGAAAGAACTTCCTCCCGATTTCTCGGAAATAGTTGCAAGAATTGGCCAATGTGTAAGGAATAATTATTGACACCTCATGAATTCCCAACTTGTCCCGGAATGGTGGAAATCGAGTTTAACTACTTTTATGAATAAATAATTGTAGGAGAAAGAGCAAGTTGTTGATGTCACATGGAAGAAAAGAGTTTCCGGTGTGCTGAGTGGGTATGCAAATCTCCTTCGCTCACCAAAGATGCGTCTTCGCACACTTGTCATTTACGTTTGCTGGGCATCTATAAGTTTGACTTATTACGGAATTGCTCTCAACTCCCCCAATCTATCTGCTGATCGATATCTGTAAGCGAGAAGAGATGAACCTACATGTTAATTTTTTAAAAGTTTCAGAAAGTGCCTACATCTTGCATTTTAAAATGGTTTGCTACAGGTACACTTTTATTGGTGGAGTGCTGGAAGTTCCATCTTATTTCATGGTACCCCCACTCATTCGTTTACTTGGTCGGAAGCCTGCTTTCTCTGGCTTCTTATTTGTGTGCAGTGCAGCACTTTTTTCATCTCTGCTCTTTGAAGAAGGTATATAACAAAATCATTTACATGTGCTGTGCTGCTACTTATGAATGAGTCTGCTTAATTTGGACTGTCAATTTTCTAGGATCCCCACTCATTGTTGCACTTTCACTGTTTGGAAAGTTTATCATTGGCGGAGCGTATGCACTGGTCTACCTATATGCCACGGAATTGATGCCAACTTTATTGAGAACATATGGGTTGGGTACAGCCTCCATGGTTGGGCGTGTCGGATCAATTATTGCCCCCTTTATCGTTGACCTACTGGTAGGGAAAACTTTATTTAAAAAAGTTGAAAACCCTTGTATAAGTCAAAGCAGTTTATGATGACTCTCTCATGCATGTAATAGACTGCTTTGATACGAGCTACAAATTACGGATTTCCTTCTTTCTCGTCATTTACATTGTCGTTGTTGTATTCTTGAATTTTAGGGCAAGGATAACAAAACATACCCATCAATCGTTTTCGGATGTGTCTCCCTTACTGCTGGCTGCTTGTCTCTTTTGCTACCAGAAACAAGAAATCGCCGGCTTCCTGAAACTGTCGAAGATGTAGAACTTGGAAGGGTTTAATATGAACCAACGTATCATCATAAAATGCAATATTTAGTGATATGGGTACTTAAATAGTTCATAGCTCATTTAGTTTACTGCGCAGCGCTTCATCATTCAAAATTGCACTTTTAGCGCTTTTTGAAGTGATTTTATTGTGTGAATGATCCTCAGATTAGAATTAAAAATGATAAACCTTTATTTAGAAAGGTACATATATAGAGAAGCATGCACTTGTTGAATGGATGAAAAATGTGCCTGGGTGGGTGTTTGGACTCATAAACAATTTAAAGACTGTAAAAAGCAATTTAGCCGTTGTTTGAACAAAATTTTAGCACTAAATGTGTTGTATTATGTATATAACTAGCTTTGATTTTGAGGTGATATGATTGTAAATTTGAAACATTTTAACGAAAATCAATGACAATTGCAATAGTTGACTAGTTACTTTGAACAAATGCAAAAGAGGAGATTTTAAAGTCTACAAAAATATACCAATGCATCTCAGAAAATGTATTTTTAAAAAGATGGTATGCTTCGCACGTAACTTTTTAGGGTACATAAAAATTAAATTGTAAGAATACATAAAGGTAAGTGAAGTATTTGGTCCCCACCAAGGCACCAACCACTGCAGCACTTTAAACAACCACATTATCTGAACTTACATGCTGATTGTCAGTAGTTGGGACCAACAATAATATTATTTGTCGCACACAAATTGGTACAACTAAAAATCAAAATGTACAATCAATTGAATTTGAAATTTGGAAAATGAAATATACAAAAACTTGTGTTCCACAATACTCAGACGCTGGCTTGAAACTTTTTAAAATGAAGATGTAGTTGTTAATTCCAGATAATAATGACAAAGTAAAATTAAAATATAAATGTACGTATATTATACCAACTGTCAATATTTGCAATTTCGATATCGTTATTGCTTGTGCATGCATCGAATAATCACTTCCTGTATTAATTTTTCCATCCGTGTTCGGATAATAATGAAAAATATTAAATGCTTAAAAATATTAAATAGCAATGAATAGCGCAATTGAGATTAATTGAAAATTAAATTATTTCTATGCATCTGTGTACTTTTATTCAACCTTCGTGGGTCATAAGCGTTACACTCAATGCTTCTATTTAATGATTGTACCGAAATTCAACGTATTTTTATAAACGAGCAAGCCTCGAACTACATGGGTAAAATGAATGAAAAGATGGTATTCAAATGGTTGAAACATGATTTAGACAAATTATTATATGATTGTTTCGAAAACGATGTATGCAGACTACATGAAAATGAGAGATTTTATTCTACGTAACGAGAGAGCACAAAATATTTGGTAGGAGAATGAATTCTAATTCTAATAGTTTTGCTACAAGTGTTGTTCACTGTTCACGTCAAAGTTTTATGATCAAACCTGGAGTTCTGGATCAAAGATTATTGATTCTTCCAATGATCCAACCCCAAATGGACACATTCCTTTACAATTTTGTCCTGATCGCGAATAGAAACAAAGAAAGACAAAATACACCTAGACCTACGATACGACGGAAATTCAGAAGAATATTTCTGCACAAGGAAAATAAAAATGATTCATTTATTCACATCGTTTCCTTCATGCGCATAAATACTTGAAAGTACCGAAAAGAGATCAGGTTGTGATTGTGAAATGAAATGAAAGCCTTTAGAAAACACGCAGTCGTAGTATTAAGTTTAATAATTCTTTCATTATCCTTTGCTAAATGCAAATCTACTTTGAAGGGAGAAATTGGCGGAAATGTTTCGGAGAAATTTTCAAAATTAAATGGTCGCAGACTGCGCCCTCCCTTAAGCTACTCTCCTGGCATTTATGATACATGTGGAAGAATGACAAAGCGTTGTTTTCCGTCAAAAGATAATCTTTGCTTCGAAAATCGGAACTGTACTTACTTAGTTACATGGCGGTTGGTTCCAAAGTCGGAGTACATTGAATTTCAGTTGATCACAGAACATCTCATTGACAAGTCGGATAGACAGTTTTGCAGTACGAAAGAACCAAACCTGGCCAGATACCTAGCAATTGGGTTTTCCTTTTCTAAAGTACCATTTAATTTTTTTATCGCTTTTAATTTTATCGCTTTAAATATGAATATGCTTATTTTTTAAGTGACAACATGTACTTGTGTGTTTCCTTGAAATCTCAGAAATACGAGAGACTAGCTGTAATAGAATGCTCTGTCATTCCAATAAATGACACGGGATTTAAAGAAAAAAGAGTCAAGTTTGCATGGAGCTCCAAGACTGAATACATGCGATGGGATTACGTAAATAATGTTTTCTATCCTGAAATCCCAAATATTAATATTCAACAACAACTCAATAAAAAATGAAACCAGCATGTAATTTCTCTTAGAATTGTGAAGATCTAACCAACAAGGGAAAGCTAACGTACTGTGAGGTTAAATTGGACAAGGAAAGTATGCTTTGTCAATTTCGAATGAAACGAAGAGTTATTTTCAAGCACCAAATCTATAACTTGGAAGATTCTCAATACTTTTTCCATTTAACAAGTGGTTGCGATATTTCCGAAATTGCAAGTAGGGATTTTAAAGCATTGCACTGCAGTCTGTCGAAGACTCATTTCCCAATTAATTATGAACTACCAATGATACAAATACAAATATTATAATTGTTTTTAACTTTATCCAGGAAGCTTCATGCACGGTGGTAGGTATATAGTAAGCGAACAATTCGTGCATTTTAATCTTGAGGATGAGGTATTCATAATCCACCTAAAAATAATAGGAACAGTGACTTGTAGAAGGTTATTTTGGAAGTTTTTATATAATTGCAAAATATTTTTTCAGCACTTTTCGTCATTCCACTCGCATAATGCACTGTGGCATAGCTGTTTGATGACGATAGCGTGGTATATTCTCGTACCGAATGGCGTGTTTTTTTCACGGTATTTCAAGGAATCGTTTGTTGAAATTTCGGTTTTTAAGTATCGAATGTGGTTTGCGGTATAATATAATACTAGAAGAAAATTTTTAGTTCAGTCATCATAATGTTGACATCAAAAACTCTCAGTTCGTAATAATGTTAAAGTCCGTTTCTGCCATTCTACTAGTGCCACAGTATTATCATGATACTGGCTTTCTTACTAACACTTGGTGGAATTGGAACCATTTTAACAGAAAGGGCAGAAGTAGATTTTGCTTGGCCTGCTGAGAAAACTACTCTGCTTCATTTTAATCTGGGATTTGCTGCAACACTGGGTTTGATAGGACAAATCTCCTTTGGTTGGATACGCTGTCACGGGAAAAATATAAGACGAAGTTTTGCTGCAATTCATCTTTTTATCGGATCTACAAGTTACATTATTTCGAGTACGTTTCATAACAACTCAAGGGAATCATCAAAGAACAAATTAAATAACTAATGCATGCAAATGCATAGCTCCGATTTCATAATCAAGTAATTCCGTATATATTCTCTTATCCTAATTGACGCAGTGGTTTGCATTGGCATTTCATATAGTGTAGGAATGCCTTGCAACATAATGCACTATACACTAGCCTCAGGCTCCTGGACCCTAATTTGCCATGTAGCAATGACTGTAAGATTATTGTAAAACTATTACAAAATCACTAAAGACTCAGACATGGAAAAGCCACTAATTATTTAGGATGACGCCAGAAACTTATGACTTTCAGATTCATTTTTACCATCTGGATAAGCAGCTTGGGCTAAACATTTCCAGGGCAGTGTATCCGTTCCCCATTCCCCCAGTGACTTATGAGGAACTACCGGTAGGTAACGGTACTGTACAATGCAAAACATTTTGATCCCTTGTAACCGAGAATTCGACTTAGTATGGTCTTTTATTTAAAAACTTTGCAGGGAACGAAGATACGGCTAGGCATATTTTTAACACATTTTATTGGAAGCCTGCTGGTATGCATTGCAACACTGAGTGATTATTTGAGTAGTGACGTCCTTTGCAAATAGTGTTCTGGAATGAATCTATCTTGCTTTACAATTTAACATAATTAGATTATGATTAACTTTTACTATGCAATCGAATTCTTTATATGCTACTGATGTAATGTTTTCATTTAGTAGCTTTTAGGGTTAGGGTTGTAATAGGGTTTAAATATAAGTTTCAAAATTTCGTAGAACCTCCTTCAATATTATGTTTTGTTGAAAAGCTCCACATTAGATAATAGTAATAAAGGTTGTTGTTTGTTGGGACGCTACGAGCAACTTTCTATGAATTGTGGTCTGTGGCTTCCTTCCTGAGTAAATGTAGTTGAACTCGTGCTTCATGAAAACCCGTACAAATCATTAAAAGATGACTTCGGAAATTTCCATGTGGCACGCCACACGCCATGGGAATTTGTTTACTTCTTGTTCGTTGTAATGTCAGTGGCCAATACGATATCAATTTATCCCAAATACGCTGAGAAATGCTTTTGAAACAAATCAGCCAGAAGATGATGAAGAGATAACTCGGCTTTTAGAATGAGATTATAGCTTGAAATTGAAACATACCTAGTAAATAAGAAATTTGATGATGCACGAAAAAATTCCGAAATCAAACAAAGCAATGTCAAATGTAGTATGTTACTTATGCAAGAACGGGCACCATCAATACATGGTCCGTACTCTTAAACCTGTCTTCATTTTGTTGACTTGACAAGAAAGTAAGTGATCAGAGGTAAAATCCATAGACTTGTTTTGTTTCACGTTAAAAACAGTGACGTAGTCATTTTAATGATGTGCAAAAAAGTGGGCATTTTTTACCGACTTTAATGCATGTACATCTACAGCATAGATGTTCAACAATGATTACCTCAGATTTCGCATCTGTACTTGTTTTTAGAATTGAAGTGAATGGAGAGCTTATAGATATTAAAGCCCCAATATAAAATATCTATATTGGCAAAAAAGCCCAGGGCGAAACCACGAAAAATTCCAGTTTCGTTTTGGACGAGATGGGGACTCCCCTACAAAGCAAAAAATGGCAAAGTGACCATTGATGGTGAGACGGTAAATTGAGTTTACGTTGTACACACATCCCTCCTCGATTCGTAGTATTTACATGCTCGGGATGTCCTGGCTTACATGTCGTGCCGTGCCAAACTAGTAAACACGGCAAAAATTGTAGTATCTCATCTTCGATCATTCAACGTGGTGATCAAGAGTCAACAACCATACCACGATGGGATCATTTTCCTTTTTAGTTTGTTACTGTTCTTTGAAGACAACACAACAAATGCACTTGACTTACTACAAACATCCTTCCTTTGCACCGATACATACTACTCTTGCAGCAGTAGTTTCTTCGTATTAATAGTAATATTGTGTGCCTGTTGTTTTTTGCATTTTCTTGTACATTTTATTCATCAACATGACGTTTTGATTTACAAATTAGATATTCAAATAGATAGCACCACAGTTTATAGACACAAGTTATTAAGTGGCAATACTAAAATTACTCAAATTTTTAATCAAATAATCCACAACATGTCGGAGAATATTGAAAATTTGACAAGATGGTTCCCACCAGATCCTGCAGTGTTCGCGTTGTGTCTGGATCGAAGGTAAGCTTCCACACAATGATTTATTTTCTTTAAATGGGTATGTACTAACTTCTCTTTCTTTGATTGTGGCACTGAATTCAGTTCTAAAATATTAGTGAATACAGTGTGGTCAATTGAAAAATTACTAACTTTTTTCCCGTGCACAGCTTCTTTTTCTTGACTATGCTTTTTTGATGATGTTGCAAGATTTGCGTCTCCCGATGCAGGAGAGCTATTAGTTGGTTCATTAGATGGATCTGATAGAGAAGTGGGTGCGTTACTTCCGCTTGATGTGGTATTGCTTTGTACAGATGTCCGCTTGGCATGATACGCATGCTTATTTGCTGCCATTAGAGTTGTGCACATTACCGGGCATCGAGTGCTATTCACAGAACTTCTCAAAATGTGCATAATATTCGGCCACTGGTTAGCCCAAGGTGATAGTTGCATGCTTTCGGAATATGAGTAATTATCAATTGAGTCTACTGCAATTAAGCACACATTCTGATCTTGCTGGAGTAATTTCTGTACTACTGATTCTCCTGGGGGTCCAAAATTCAGTAACAAATCTTCCGGCGTGTGGCACTGTAGGATTTCAACGCGACGAAGATAGGTAGAAAGTTTAGGATATTTTTCGATCAAATCTGGCAACGGCTGGGATAAGATTTGTTCGCGTTCATCGTGTGTCGTCCCAAACATTTTGCATATATCTTTGTCAAAATGACATACGATTGAGACAAAACTTTTTACGCTGAATTTGTGACGTGTATCAATCAAGACCACTTTTTTCTCCGGATAAACCACCAGTGTCCTGCATTAAAATATTAAGAATACGAATAATTTAATTTTGATCCACAAGCAAGATCGTTCCACATTACAAAAAAAACACACATGTATAGTTGGTAAAAATGAAATATAATATTGCACAAAATCAAGCATTTGAAATATTTTAATTGAGACAATCCAATATCCAATTCGTACTGAGTGATCATACGATTAATATATAGCATACCTGGCAATAAAATAGGTGAGCAAAAACGTTTTTCCCGACTTCTCCGGTCCCTTGATTTCTAAAATCATTCCTGGTGATATTCCTGAAATATTCAAAGCATGAAACCATGAAAAAGATCGCATTTATTCAATCGCTCTACCAAGAAAACCAAGTGGTTTTCCCGAACGTCATTAACTCCCATTGTTCATTCAAAAGAATGATTGCATTGCTCATGTAAGTAATTCCTCGTAAACATGACTATGCCTTACCAAGAGGGAAAAACCGTTCATCCAGATGTAACGAACCACGAACATTTGTCTTCAAGTTTTCATTCTCAAAGCCCAAAAATGGTTGTAAAATTCTGGTTTTGGGTCGATATTTGGAGCCACGAGAATATCTAGCACGCTTGTGTGGACGTCTATTTGAACTTCCAGGAAGATTCGGATTGGAGGTACCTGCATTTGTAGTTTCCTCATTGAGAGGAAATGAAACTCTTGAACTATTTGCCATGTCCCCTTCAGATAGGAACTCTGCCAAAACTACAAATTAGATTTTCTGTTAAAATATTCCTGTTTCACCAGACTTTAATTTAAATTTTAATCATGACATCTGCATCCTGCATCTGTGCATTTGAAAGGATTCATATTCCAGACCATTCTTTAAAGTGAAACAAATGCATTAACATGCAAATATCTCACATTATTATCACTGATCACGTCACGCAAAGGGTTCGGAAGGATGTAACTTCTTCATCGAGTTGTGCAGTCATCAAAAAACTGAACAATATAAATAATAGTAATTTTTGACTGTCGTACGGCTATCCTAGGACATATAGCATTATTTCGTAATCACAAAGATAGGTCAAGGGTGCGTACTTAGCACACATACATACTAATTGTTACCTATGTCTGTAGAAGGTTTGTGTCTTGTCTTTTGACTCAGGTGAGCATTGTGCCAAATATTGCTTTTAGAAGGTGATATACCTACTGCTTATGAAAGAGCAACAATCAAAATGGTCATAAATGCTATGTTGCTGCTGATGATGATGATAAGGAATGAATGGGGATTTCATGCATGAAGAGTCATTGTTTTAGGAAGCAGAATTAAAGATGAGTAGAAGTGAGTAGAGAATTTTACACAAACCGCTGCAATGCTATACACCGTGTGACAATACGCACTGTTGAATAAAAGTCATCTTCACCCTGCTCTTTGTTACAGACATCATCGTAGTAGAGTAAGAACTAACTCAGCGTAAACACACATGCCAATTTACGAAAATCTTAATTCCTGTCAGCTCATGAAGATGACTTAAACTGTAACAAAGAGTAGTGCAGTGAATGTCAGTATATCATCATTGTTTGTAGCCGACGGAGCATTTAAAAATTGAGACAAGGTTCTGCATGTGTATGTTACATGGGTATGTAAAAAGTTGGCGTATTGAACACAGTTGAACTATTGGATATTAAATGTCAAATGTATATAATAAACTAATAGTAATTCATTTTATATATAAGACCCTGCATACAGCGTAAGTTATTATGTTAGGTATATATTTTTTATGGAGAGAGAATTGATTGAATTGAGCTATAAGTTATAAAACTGCAAATCGAATTACCACCATTGCATTGTGGATGGTACTCCATGCCATGTAATATGCATCCGTATTGCACATGTGCCGCCACGTCTAGCGTTGTAGCTTATAATTGAATATTTTACGCTCTTCCCTAAACATATAGGTCCTTCAAGCTAGTGCTTCGATATAATTATAAATCTTACTAGCATGATAGAGAATGTACATACCGTATGATTTCTGTCATTTACATAATATTATGAAGATATACGGTGATCTCAAGTAATAGCACATGCTGTACAATAGTTTTAATGAGAATCACAAGTGCCAAACCACAAAAACGGCTTCTATTGTAACGCTGCAGATAAAATTCATTTCGTTATTACAATATTTAAATACTTGTACTACGTATTCATGAAGGATGCATCTCTTAAATCAGCAGTCTATTTTGGCGAATCGTTTCCTTTTTGTTCTATACTGCAGGTGTATGTACTTTGTGAATTGATGGATTGATTTGAAATACGCTGTATTATGCATACACTCTCTTGTTCATAAAAGCCCTGATCAATGCTTTATCAGTATTCTAATCAGCGTAAGCATCCTCTCTACAAGGCTTTCGTTTTAACTGCCCTATGTGACATGAACTCGAACTCTCTAACGAACATGTAATATTAGAAGTTGGCAATCAGTAGTAGAATTATTAGACTTGAGGTTTAAAGCAAATTATTAGTTATCATGTTATTACGGATTTTTATGTTTTGGATAGTAGCAGTAGTAAAGTAAATAAACCTTTCAAGACGTATGAGAATATAAATTTTGACCTTGGTAGTCTTTTGCAGGATATTACGCATAACATTTTCACACAAATGTCCTTTACAAGCAAATTATTTAATCTCATTCTCCAAACGACAGGATACTTCCAAATTTATAGTTAAACGAGGTTAAATAATAATTTTAAGTCAGAGAATAAGTGCAAGCAAAATTATTATTAAGAAAATTTGTTTGCAAATATTCGTCTGCATTTATAATCAGTTCAACATGGCATTCACGAATATAGCTCATATACTTTGCATAAGTATATACCTTAATTTTGCTCAACTTGCAATTTAAGAGAATTTTCTGGGAAAATCCTTTTTTCTTCTTCTATTATAATATTTTTACTCAACGCATTCTATAAAGACGCCAGTCGTGTAACTACCATTTTCCTTTAGTATTACAAACCATTATTGTTCGTGACACACAATTAATTGTGCTGGCATAAGTCTGTACTACGATAAAGAAATTCACATACTATGAACTTAATTAAATACGAATTACATAGTACATTAGTACTGCCTAAACGTTTTCAAATCCAACTTCCAAAAGTACTGTGATTATCTGTGATTTTAAAACGCAAAAATACGAAGATGTTGCAAAATTATGTACGAAATTTTTAAGCGAAGAAATATGAGAGAAGTTATAAAGAACTCCAAATAATGAAACTATTAGTCACAAGATTATTACATCCATCATTTGTAAACCAGTGTGGTCAAAACGTGCATTCCTGGTATATGCAATATTTGTTGACACTGACTTGATAGATACTTGATGACTTTTTTGTAAAATTTAAACTGAAATTTCATGCATTCAGCCAGTGCTTTAAAACAAACCTTTTTGTCTAAACACTATTTGGGATTAGATAAACCTCGTTTTTGGACCCGAAGGAAGCTCCAATCCAATATATGATTTAAAAGAATAAATTATGTTTTTAATGTTCTTTTTCTGGCCACTTGTTGATGAAATGTGTAATTAAACAGCGAGATTGATGCAAAAGTTATGACACGTCTTAAAAGTGAAAAATCCTGGTTCGAAAGTTTGATTGCCTCATTTTACATCTACAATGCTAATAAAGTAGGAGCCTATGAATGTTTAGCTAACAAAAAGATGGTTATTGTGAGCTGACAGGCCTTCAGCAGATTAAATGCCAAAGGTTGTATACCAATATACTAAAATATTAAATGCAAATCACAATTACTGCATCGTAAAAACATTTGAAGGACTAAAAGGAAACTAGTGTATAAATGCATAGTATGAAGAATAATAACATTCATTGCATTCGAAAATACATAAATCACAAATGCGGGATCATAATATTCGTAATAGACAGCAACGTGGTTTCAAGAAATTATACTGTAAATACATGTACCTGTATGTCTTTGTGATGCAGGACACATAATAAATATCTTAAATCAAATTTTATTACAAAGACTTTTCGGGTACACATGCAGCTAGTGAAAGGAATGCCAAACTTATTTTTATACCTTAAATGCCATGTACGCATGCGGCAATGTCGCCGACTCACACACATCTTCAATATTCATCCTGCAAACAAAACATCACATCAATGCTGGTAAACAGCAAAGTAAGAAAAGTGAGCTCGTGAGGATGTAAGAGGATATAGGGCAGGAGGAGTAGTAAAGTACGCTTCCTATTTCTATTTCTATCCCTATAAGCAGTCATATATAGTCTTTTCATGTTAAAGCGTTCATCAGAATGCCTTATGTGCTATTGTAAGTATGAACGAAGTGATTCAAAAACATATATTCTATAACAGCGTGTATGCGGCTGTAATACGGAGAGTAAGAAACAGAAGAATATTTAAATACATGTGGTCGTGGTATATGGAATGTTGAAAAAATAGAATGGAAGCGGAAAATCCATACAAACAGGGAGCGAGGGTGGCATGCATAATAACAATAATATTTCAGATTAGTTTTCCATCCAATGGACAAGAGAAGCCTCTTTAGCAGTCTAGCACGGGTTAAACAAAACTTTTTCTTCTGAAAACTCAACCTTGCTCATGATCACTTTCTATAAATAATGATCAACAGTTAGGTATTGCTATTCGAGTGTGGAACACGTATAAACTACGACATGTTCTGAAGTGAGAGGTTTTTGTGAGTTGTTGTGTATTTACAAGATGTCCAATTAATCGTCAGATTACTGCCATATCTAAATCATTCTACAGTGTTGCTGACAAAAAAAAATTATTCACGTGCAACGTAGCATTTCCGTTTGTTTGTTTAAGTCTCGTTCGTTACATTCTTATATATCTAATGTGCCAATGGAGAAAATATAGTAGGGAAACCGCAAGATAATTAGACTGCTGACTACATGTCATCGACAGTCTCGACATTTTAGGAAACACCAAACAATTTCCTCTGAATATACACGATTAAACCACATTGAGACGAGGATAAAAGATCTGAAACGAAATTTTCTGTAATGTAACATAGATAGCACTAACTTTTGAAGAAAAATATTCGTCTCATATATATTGTATGTACAAAGAAAGATTACATGTGCATATAGGGTGAATTGTGATTGTGAAGCTGACAAATTGCGCCAGAACCATTCCATATATGCAAAGCTGAAAAATCGTTGCAAAACGTAATGCAATAAACTATTGGCGACTCTTTTTTATAACTAGGTACTTGTAATTGTAAGGACTCGCTTGTGCAAAAACCGCATCTATCTTCCAATGTATACTATTACTATACTTTTAATCCCTACTCTTAAGACCTGCATGATTTCTTAATCCACAGATCAGTTAAAGTTGGTGTACTCCGCTTTCGTTTGCGAATTTGAAATAATGGACTCGTTGTTCACCACTTTGTTTCATAATATATTTTTGTGACGTGATGATACGAAGAGGATGATGAGTAATGATGATAGCAAATATAGCAAATTACCTAATACATGCTCATGTGTGCTGTAAACCCAAAGCAAAAGCATAACTCATCATCGTCAGTTCAGTTAGTTGGCTTAAAACAATAAAACATTGTTTTCACTTTTCGCTGCTGCAATCACACGTTACGAGGATCGAGCATACAAAATGCTATACTACTTAATTTCTTTAGAATATATTATTAAGAAAATGCAATGACAATCTATGTATCCCCTGCAGCGTAACTTATTTTCACAATGCTGTTCAACCGATGGACAAAAACATTAAATTCAGTCGATAAATTGGTACTAATGTGAATGAGCAGCATTGATGATAATTTTTATATGATTTTTTATGCAATGCTGCTGGTGAACGCAAAACAATTTTATCAGTGTTTTGATTCACTTGGGCTGCTGTGTCAGCCTTCTTTTATCTTTCAAAATGTCGCAATTTCGCAAACGAACATAATTTCCAGTTGTTTGTCACGGATATTTGGAGATACACATATAACTTAACTGACATGCTGACATTCGAAACTTATCATTGTGGCTTACCATACCAAATCATAAAAGTTTCAAGTAGCATTTGACACAAGTTGGCATTACTATTCATTGTTAACATCTTCATATTTGTGTACAAGAGGAAATAGGTACGCAAAAGTGCTTCACGATCACAATTAAATCGCAGAAATGAACAAAGATTTTGTGCATAACCTTTGGATTGGTGCGTCTGCTCGTTAGTTGTGAATACTGGTGTGCTCTACGTGGGAAACTTTCTCGTGTCGATCCAGCGTGGTCAGTGACTTAATTTTGTATTGCACAATAATGTAGAACGGATCAAAGAGGAAAAATCAACTTTGGATTTAATGCCAACCACTACTCTTGTTAAAACTATTTGTTGTTAAAGTTAAAGTATATATTCTGACTCCGCTAAATACCAATTCGAACTGACTGAATCGAGATACCTGAACTGAAGCCATGTTTATAATCTGTTGATGCTTTTGATTCCTTAACCACAAAAGTACAACAATGGAAGACAGGTAATTACGAAATTTCGTTTTCTTCACTGCAATTTATTTTAGATTTGTTTTTGTCCATCAAAAATAGCTTATTTTCACTTCATCCATGTGAGTCAGAGAAAGAAAGACGGCAGCTTTTTTCACAAGAAAATCATGTTACCCCGTGATGTTTTTTAAATCATGAATTCTAGTGTATGTATCATTTTACATAAAGCTGATACTGCCTACGAATGAATGAACCCGAATGTGAATTTGTATGAAAAACTGTTGTTTATATTAGTTGAGGACTGACAATCAGCGTCAATAATAGATGTATTGATAAGATGCTTTCATGTAGACGATAGATTGTTTTGACAATTTAATAAATCAATAAGTGACAGTCAAAGACACTATTTCGTGTTTCGTGGTGTTGTTGAAATCTTAGCATTCTTCTGATTATACAATTTACAAACCTAGCTGAATCAATTGGTGTGACATTTGCAAATATTATGAGTATTATTGTGACCTCCGACTTCAGTAAGCACCACATATTATTGATCTCATGAAAGCATTTTAGTAATCAGTACAAAACACGCCTATTTTTTCAGTGATTTGCTATGTCTACTTCTTCAACATTATTCCTAGATGCGTTGATTAATTAACAGTGAGCATTAAGGGAAGTTTTTAAGGAAGTTTATGATTATTTTTGTAGTTTCTACTAAAGAACTACATGAAATTATTGTGTCTGTGTCAAATGCTTTTACATGACTGACAGATGATGATGGTTGGACAGATACTATGGACCATGAAGTCAATTCAGTTCGCATTACAATTAATCATATCGTATTTTTACATAAACATGTAAGATGCGAAGTACAAGTCAATGATTAGATGTTAGACATTTTTAGTATGTGAAATGTTTCATACTTGGATATTATGAACAATGCTTTTCTAATCCAATATGATATTATAATGTTATCAATAAAAATATTTAACAAAGGTTACCTTCAGCCAAACCAAATGCTGCTTTCTTCTTCTTCAGTATCGTTCCTTTCCTTTAGACAACTTATTCAATAATCGTCCATTTTTCTCATGATGGCTTAAAGTTAAAAACTGTCGTTAGTTCGCAAAGATTCGTGGCAATTAATCTGATCAATGTTTTGTAAAAGCAGCACCCAAATATATTTCTTATATCAGTCGCGTTCTTCAGTTTTCATAGAAGTAAAAGTCTATAAAATGCTTTTAAAAACCAATTACGAACAACGTTTAAATGCACACGTGCAAGAAACAACAAAGATGCAAGAGTTGAGCTCAACTTGTTGTTACTGCTGAACTGTTTTTGCAGCGATGTTTTGATTTAACAAAATTTCATTGCTTGAAACTCAATGAGGTCTTTTTCCCGCGTCCCTTTTAGACAAACGTGAGACTACAAGTGTCTGTAAAAGCCGTATGAATACTTGTTTAGTTAGACCATCTGCAGTTCGAAAATCCAGCAAAAATGGACCAAGAGATGTAGTTAGGTAATAAGGCACTTGCGTCCTGAGGAAAGTCATCATCATTGCATCATGCGAATCAGTAAGGGCAACCCATTAGCAATTCCTAATACTTACTGGAATTTGCAATATCGGAAACTAGCACGAGAATATATATGTATCCATGAACAATATCTTTCTGCATAACCATACATCGAAGATATCATTGTAAATTACAATTTGTAATTGTAAATAACAATGTGCAGCCTGAATGGTGTGATTGAAATGTGTTTACAGGACATCAGGTTGTTGGTCGGTATTTAGTTATGAATGTGTGTATTGTATGATCCTCCTGGAATCTTGCTGTCCAGTTTGTCCAGCACTTTCCAAAATGAAATGAATTAGGTTGGGGTAAAATGCATTTTACAAACAAGGGCATGCAATAACTAGTGAGGAGTGACGACAAACGTGCGATGACTGGTATTGGACTAAACACCATAAATTGCTGGGTTTCTATTTCATTCATCAGCGTGTCGTGGGAAATTTTCGCACGTTAGCACTTCATTAACACTTTGAATAAGTGGCAATTACGTGATTATTTATTAGTTTTTTATTTAAGGATTTCAATGCACTAATAAGTTCAAAATAAAATAGATATAATACTCGCTTCAAAGATAAGAAAATAGAGAACTAAGCTCACCAATAATTGAAACAGCACATGCCTTTAAATTACATATATGCAGTAATATTTCCTTTCATTATTTATCCATTAAAATTCAACGATTTATTTCATAATATGTATTTATGCAACTGTAAATGAATCATATCAGCATCTTTCGAGCTACAGTCTTTTTTCAGGAATATTTTGTTTGAAACATTTAAATTATATCAATATCGGTACTAAACAACTGAAGGATATATAGCTGTTATTTAACATGCGTATTATATTATCATACATTATGCAGGTTTTATGAGTGTTCATTCGTTGACTGTGAAATTTACCATAAAATATGGAGGAGTTGACTATTTGTAGACAATGCGGAGATGATGCACAAGTCTTTGCTATCAGATGCACAATTGCACCCATGAAGATTTTGACAATGATGTTTCCTGTATGATTATGAATGTTTTTGAAACTTCCATTTCATGCAGTGACGACCTCATGCAATAATAACCTCAACGTGAATTTATAGGCTTCCGTCCGCATCTACAAAATAGTAATGTCATAGTCTGTAGGTTTGTTCTACACATGTTTGAAAGCTAAAGTTGAAATCATACGTTATAGTTACTGCGCTAGTAGTTACGCTGCAAGTTTGATTTTGCAGAGTGTGTTTGCTCAAAAATAATAATGCCTCAACCTACAACATACAGATTTACAGATCATGTATTGTAGTAAAAGTACTCACATAATATATTCTTTTTCTAAGCCCTTGCAAATTTTCTAGCGATGTGATGATAGTATTGAAACCCTTTTTGTATCCGCAAATCTACCTACATCGTTTTAAAATATTCATTAAACAAAGGTGTGCACAATGAATGTAAGAATGGCATTGGGAGCAGATAATATTATGTGAGATGATATTTTATAACATGGAATGAGATTTGATGTGCAAATACTAGCATTTTTACTATTCTTCAACAATCATCTTGTCTGCCATGTCCGAAATTCCTAATGTTGAAGCATCATCCTTGTTTTTAATGATGATAGCATGTTGATGGTTAGTTTTTTGCTATTCGCTTTTGCTCCACACTTGCTTTACAAAGTTTTGATATTGCGTGGCGGTAGTAGCACAGTGACGATCATGACGGTGAAGATAGCATTATGCATTTTGGTAACTCATAAACGTTATATATTGATATGAAAGCTATATAGCATACATGGCTATTGTATAGTGCTAATATTCTGCTGTTGTCTGCAAGATTTGACCACAAGAAATAAGTTTTCATCTCTACCCAAATTTATTTTGCCAAAATACGCAAGGAACTCTACCTGAAGTTTACCTTCATGCTTTCATACACGCTATATAGAGAATAGAGAGATGAGCAGCTAGCTAACTAATCTACCTACGTACATTAATGTTATACTCACCAGTAGTGCTGTTTAATGATCAGGTAGTATGGCGTACTTTATAATGCGTCTCCTCACCTTCTCATCCTCTTCTGATCCGGCTGGTTTCTTTTTGGTTTCTTCTTTTCTGTTGTCAGTGATTACACTCTGTTGAATGCTATCAGTGCGCGTAGTGAAACTTGCTGCTATTTTGCAAAGCACTGAAAGGTGCACTTAATCTGCGTTAGAGAATACATATATTTTTTTTTGCGTGTACAATGAAAAGGTACAAAAATCTAACCTGACCTAAAGGAACACCTGCAAAGGATCCGATGAGAAAAATTTCAAACTATTTTGAACTTCTCTGTGTGAATTATTAACAGCACAATTTTAATCTGCAAAAATGAAAGTGCTCCTAAAACCTCCGTCGAAGGGGTTGAGGTTACCCGGATTAGAAAGAGTGTGAAAGTGGCAAATTTCTGAAGTAAAAGTAACTCAATAGGTTCACGTCATCTAGAAATCACATGTTGATTAAGTGAATATTTCGTTCCATCACTGAAAAGGGGCATACCTTGAAAGATGGTGTTAAATGGTTTTCACGAATAATGGATAATTCATGGATTCAAAGTAATCAAGTTTTCTCACATTGATGTGAATCCGAAAATTACATAGAAAGTCAGCATGTAGAATAAAATGTTTATGCGCTTTCCACACCAGTAATAGCTGGAATATAGTTTTTTGTGAATGATGTGACTAATAAGATTACAATAAAATATTTCTTGTGTTTTTCGACTGTTAATTTATTTGTATTTTTCAATGAAAGCTGTGCTCGTGCCGCTTCTCTGTGATAGCGAACGGTTTTAAGGGAGTATCCAAGATGGTGTATATTATGCAGAATATACTTACCCAAGTCGAAGAAAACATGCGGAAGTCAAAAATAGAAATGCCAGGAAAACCCTACAGGTTTGTTTAAAAATGAACTCTGCATACTACTTTTCTAGACGATACTTTACGCATTTCCAACCATGTTCCAAATATGACACTGTCCAATTATGGAAATCTCTATTCGCTTTGCCGCATTAAATTTGGGTGAAGAACTGTGTAATAATGACGTAAGACATCGCCTTACATGACCGGTTCAAAATTGCTCATACATAACTACTTGATAAAATGTCTGTCATGGATTTCATCTTTTCGGTAGTTAGTATGCACGATAATAGGTTTAAAATGCTTTTTAAGCCGAGAAGGTGCATTTTGAAAATGATGACGCATGTTCTCAGGCTAGTTTTGGATAAAAAAAATAGGTGTTCCAGGACTGAACTGCTATTGCATATTATTGTAACGCTTATACGAACTTGGGTTTTAGGGGTATACCAAGTACCTACGATATATCTTTCAACGAAAAAGGTTGCAAGATAGAATAGACTCAAAAGTGGTTTGGTTTAATTTAGTGATAACATGCATATTTAACATTAGCCATTTGTATACATGAAATATTCGCACAGTAAATCTACATAAAGACATCATCTTTATATATTTTACGCTTTTGTGAAATCTACTTAATCACTTGTGGCGTGTTTGTCTCTAAATTGATGGAGAATTGAATTGAAGGTATGATAGCAAGCAACAGTTGGGCCAAATCACCGTATCATGTTTGAGTGAAAATTATACCCTAAAAATGGCTACAATACATTCCCATACTTTTACTTGTATTTTTATTTTATTTAATACGCAGAAATACAGCAACAGAATATAATCCTACAATGGTTGCATTATAATGGTTTCTGCTTCCATATAACAGATAAGTTGGCAAGCAGTTCATGTTTTCTGCAAAAAATATCACTGTTGTAATGGCTCCAGTTGCTTGGAACGAACAAAAAACACCAAACGTCTTTTCTGTGTTCAGAAAGTTTGCGCTACAAATTAAACCATGGTTTACATGCATATTATGTACTTCAATGTCAGGTATACCCGAATACCTCTTAAAACTACAGTGGAATGCTCGTTAAAACTCAAGGTCCACCTGACGGTGAATAAGCACTGGTTGTACGCATTTATGATTTATGGAAAACAAAGATGATGTGTCTCCTTTTCCAGTCCAGTTGAGACTTCTGTAATGATTAACTCTTTTCTCTGGACAAAGTCCAAAATCGCGTTTTCAATATGCACCACCGGTGGTTGAGATTTAAATCAAAAGGTGCTGTTTCAATGTCATATATTTTATATGCTTAAAATCTAAAGCTTTGAATTATAAAAAGGGGGTGAGTACAATATTATGCGATAAGAGATAAGATAATGGTCAAGAACAATTGCTTAAAATATCATTGAACTTGAGTTGAGTTCTGATAGTGTAAAGTTTTAATGAAATTCTTTCACCTCTTATCGTAATTCCATCTATGATCTGGATGTATTTTTAAATCTTCAATTTTATATTATCTTCAATCAAGCAAAATGCACACATATATCTTGTCAAGTTTAGGACTGGACTAGGTATATGGAGGACACGTGTACTTACTTTTGATTGGATTATTTCTGTATTATTAAATGATGCATAAATAAAATTTCCGAAAGAGTGAACAAAGTTGAAAGTATGTAACATTACATAAAGAAACGTACAGTGTATTTTGTCTCCAATGCTTTCATAAATGCCTATTTGTCTGACAAATTAGCACTGGACAATACATCTCGTTGATGCTTTATTAAGTAGTGGTATATGACTTCAGAGTTCATAGTCTAAAATTATAATGCACTTTGAACACGATAAAAATGTAATCATTTGATCACTGAAACTGAGATATTTAAATATCAAAGCCTTATATAGATTCGCTTTGATGATAGCAAACAAAACATTTCGTTTCATAGTGCCGTTGCTTTAGTCCAGTCATTTAATAGGCAGCTTTCACGTTGTAGAAATCACCTCGGGGTTCATCATATTTGTTCTGGAGTCGTCATTGCTTTTAACGCCTACTTAAATAGTATAGCAATTGCCATTTTACATGCTACATAGCATTCTACACGGCAAGAAGTGCAGAGTCTAACCAACATAAATACCGGTAAAAAGTAACTGGTATTCATGTAACGATGGGCGCACCGTTATTGAGGTAACCGAGCTTACTGGAAAATCCAGTTAACATTTTTACAGAAAAACCAGTAGCGCCTACTGTAACTTCAGTTCGAGTTTTAACATGATCTACAGTATATTGTTTCTTACTGAACGAACAGTTAGCATTAATTACGATATATTCGGATAATGCATATGCAACCAATGATCATACTTGAAGAAATAATTGAAGTTATTGTTTTTATGAATAATTAAGAGAACACACTTCATTTGATACTTCTTGTACACACTGAATTCTTTATTTATTTACATTCACCTGATCATCATGAACTCTTGAATGCGAAAAGAACAATTATCGACAAAACGAGATCTCGTTTTGCCGATAATTATTTCTTATTTATTTAAAACTACAATAGTATTAGTGTTGAAAACATCTCGGGATGATTTGTCCAGCAAGGGCTCGAACTGGGCCAATAGCGGCATGGTGACAGATGGCTTCTTATTGAACACTGCGTAGGAAATAAATCGTCTGCATGCTTTAGTTTCTGGACGAAAATCGGTTCCCAAAACGAAGAATAACTTGTAACATGTATCGATTGCACTAAGAAAAGACCATTATTCTCCCTCGAAACGGCCACAAAAGGTTGGATGATTGAAAGCAGACTGAATCCTCTCACTAAAACTTTCGGATAGGTAGGCTAACCATCTCTCATTGTCTCAAGAGCATATTATGTTTTCCTGGAATTCATATTAGAAGTTGAATTAGATTCAAGACATCGAGATTACCAACTGTAGTTAAAAAGAAGTCAATTATCCATACTCACACCATAAAACGTCACTGGTGAACTTTCTGGCTAATTCACAAGAGTCCCACGCTTCCTACCAACACTCCTCGGACTTGACCGGGTACCTTTAGAGATTTTGAAAGAGTCATTGTAAAAGAGCGAATCCCACTAAATAATATTGATCTGTGTTCAAAAAAATACAAAATAACGCATAAACCAAAATATTGCGGCTTACGACAACTAATAAAAAGCACAAATTAATATCTTACAAATGTTTTATTCATTATACCATTCACAACTTGGCAGGTGTATACCAAAACCTTCCATCACCACCACCTTTCTAGAGAAATCCCTTTAGTCTCCTGTTTGTAATTCAAAATTGCTGGTACATCTTGTCAGCTAGCACTGGGTATCGATCATTAAAATCTTGTCAACCATTCAAATAAACTTCAAACAAAAATTACTAACAATTCCAAAAATTTAAATTAAATTAATTAAACTACACAACGAGTTCTCGTTGTGTAGTTTCTAACATGCCAAAAAACATACAATCCCTTCCACATCGAACGGTCTTGGAAAACGTTTCCTGATTTCGCGAACTGTGAGAGAAGAAAGGCTTCCACAACCATCTTTGGATTGCGTTTCTGACTTCGTCACGAATGAAACACTCAGCGGATTCCAGAATTGTTTGGACTTTTTTGCTGAAGAAGGACTTGGTGCAGACCCTACAAAACAACACATTCAAAACAAATTACTACGTGCATTTTGATTTTGGCTATGAATGAATATCATTCCTATGAAATTACAAAACTTACACAATGGTATATACTCCATGACAAATTGTAGATTCCATTTCCTTGATACATCAACAGGTAGGGATGCTAGAAGACTTGAACCTCCATTGAACCGACAGTTGTATTTTCAGTGTTTCCACTTGAAAAGCTTTCTGATGGAAATTGGCAATGGAGCTTCCGGAATTGACTTAAACAAAAATAATGACATAATAATAATAACACTTCAGCGATGTACGCGTTGAAAAACAATGGAATTAAAATCTTCATGATCATTTAAATGTGAAACTCCTAATAGTGTAATAGACACATAGCAAACACAACAACTATATACATTACCTTCACTGACCGATAACATCAACTCTTCCACCTTTAGAAATAGGACTGGTCGTTGATTTGCTTCAATGGAACGAAATTACATATTCAAATCAGAAGTAATGTTGGTTATTTTTACGAGAGATGAATAATAATTATAACTCGATGAATAAATTAACCAGACAACTAAACTTGCTTTCGATTGGAATGTAGTCTATCCGTTGAAGATCAATTAATGAAATTAAGATCCACTTTTCCATATAAACCCCTCTGAGCTCCTTTAATCCGAGATCTCGGATTAAAGATGATCCACATAAACTATACTTTTACTGGTCTGATTAGCTGCAGAAAAGAAACTGGACAGAGAACAATTAACTTAATTAATTATTGTACATTTTGGACTTTTGAAAGTACTACTAGTAGTACGGAGACTCAGAATTTAATTTACAGCAACGTATGATTTTAGAGGATACTTTTTCACTGTTGAAGAAGAATTTAAATAAAACAGCAAGCACTCTTAGTTAATGGAAAGATAATTGATTCGGAATGAGACAAGAGGTCTTGCTTTTGTGCGCTTGTTTACTTTGATCCTCACATGCCAATGCAATGCATTGGTTGCCTTCGATTGCTTACGATTATTGCATCATCTTTTTTTGTTTCATATTTCACCGGGCATTTGTAGGCATACCATCGCCATTGATTGCTCTTATGCAATGTTTTTTCATGTTTACCAACCACGGTCTGGTTTCTTGCTTGTCAGTAGTACAGACGTTGGGACTTTGATTTTTTTTCTTGAAACGTGGTTTCCTTGCATATGTTTTGCAAGATACTAATAGATTAACATTATAACTATTTTCACATAATAAAATAAGCGTTTTCCAGAATAATGCTTGCACTCCGAGTTCTCGGAGTACAAACTTGCTGTTAACTTTGATTGTTGGCAAAAATTGATTTTCAACTAACCATTCATGATTGTAGTCGTTATAAGCTTCATTAGTTCTTCTTGGAGTAAACAAATGACACCCATTTTTTAATCTTTCTCTGCCATGAAGGAAGCAGTTTTTCAGGAAGACCCAGAAGCCATGAATGAGCTTACGACTTCAATGTTAATTGTAATATGTATTATTTTTGTATTTATATTAAAATTATTACTAAATTTTGTGTTCCATGCTAATAAAAATAAATTTTGGAACATTAGCCAGTTACAATAACTACTCTTTTTATTAATCTATTGTCATATTTTGCATTTTAAAACTTGTCACATCCTTACCGTATTTCCAGTACACATAGATTGGTTACATTAATCGAGGTAGCTTCAAGTTTTTTACTAGATAACCTGTAAGTTTACGCGTTTACAGTAAAAACTGTACGCTTAACAGTGAATATGTAACAGCATAGCTGGAATTTCAGTAAATCTCATCGGTACTGTTTTAAACGGTAGACCCATTTCTTGCCGTGTATTTTCACATCTTTAACTTTTGAAATCTATCATGCAATTTTATAACTGAAACTCTACGCATTGCAGTGCAAGCATGCACACAGTGACGCAACAAGCAGTGTCTAAGTACGTGATCGTGATCTCAATCAGTAATTTTAGTAATTTTAAATAGCAATATCGTGTAATTGATGCCATGTTGCATTTGTAAAAAAGAGGACAGGTGATGGTTTGCATCTGGGAACTGTACGGTGTGTATACGTTTGAATTTGCATGGGAGCAGTACTCCAAGTGTTGACTAATTAAACCAAAACATTTTCAAAAGACCGATCCCTTATACACAGGGCCACATGTCCCATTGTTGAAAGCGTCTCCCAATCTGTTGTAGTTGACTCCTAAAGCTTCCTGTTTATGTCAGTTTTTATCGCAGCTACAACCTCCCATCAACTTTATTTATTTCTAATTGGTTTAAAATATTAGGTGAACTGTGAACCAGTTTACGTTTTACCATTTTCCGCGAAGTCACTTCAAAATGAGGTAATGTACATGCGACTATAATATAGTTTACTCCTACCTCCTCCATACAATGTATTGCCAGTAGCGTGCATCCATATATTTTTCAAACTCTGAAGTGCATCCTATTCATAGCAAAATGCATTCATTAAGCTATCAAATGTCTATTATGTTATTAGAATATTTGGTAGAATACTTTTGGGTCTTTGTTTCAGTGTTATTTGTGATGATATGTCTTATAAATCTCTTGATAATATTCCTTTATGATGCTGCGCTGCTATTATTGCTTGAAAGTTTTTCTTAGGTTCAGCTCAATAGTTTCTATAAAGCGATTTTGTGTACAAACAAACCTGTTGTTGTGTCATAATAATATGTAAAATAGTCATTATAGCTTGAGGCTTCTTTAACTGATCATATAATAGAGGTGATACTATAAGGCTCCCACTAGTCGCACTATTGAAGTCCTGTTATCGACCAGTGTGTGTTGGTATGATGCATTAACAATAAGATGGACCATCGACTGCTAAAGTGGTAGGTAGACAAAGACAAAAATGTCTACATACCTAGTCTCATGCAACTATTGCATCTTCATTCATTCATCTTGGTTTAGTGACACATTATCATGACGCGTACCCACGAACGACCCACACTGAAATCTACAGGTGTAAGTAGGAGATCTGTATACCTAACTTGTGTGTACGTACGTACCGTTGAAGATAATAATTTGTATCCAATAAAGTTGATGGTTTGTATGAGAAGTTCTTTTTCACTTGTGCGCACATTGCTATTTCAACATTGCACATTACTATCTATTGCAAACATTCAAATTGCAACGACATTTTGTGCACATTTACTCAAACTTTGGGAGATAAAGCATGCATGTACTCGTGGTATTTGGTGTTTGCATGAAAATAAAGTGCAAAAGCGATAAGAATGACTGAATGCGTAGAAACCGGTACATCACACAAGAGTCTATTGCTAAAAAAATTTTGCATGCATTTAAAATTAGAAAGCAAGACAAGAAACAAGAAAAATAGATAAATAGCTATTCAAGCTTATGGGTTGTCGTATTGCCCACGCTTAAGATGATATGTTAGTATTATCATGCCGTCACTGTATTGGTTCTTATGAACAAGACTTAACTATGTAGCTATATGTACACAATGTATCTTTTGCGAATAGTATTTTTTTGGTATACAACACGATGTGTCAAATTAAATTCATATTAGACATCATGTTTAGCTCAGAAAGGCTTTCGGCAGTTTAACAAAGTGGTACATAACTTTCATCTTCATCTATAACTTTGTCAGATTTAACCACACGGAATCATGCGAATCTTCTTTACTTATAAATTGCTTACATCTTGTCTTACTCGGCTTACGACAATTAATGTCGTCTTAAATTGCTAACATTTCACTAAAAACGTTATTACCCACTATGACAGAATATATTTGATTGCAAAGTATGTATTCAAAAGTAAAAGCAAAATGTAAAATATTTTTAAAATTAAAAATAGCAAAAAATTAGATTCGTATTCACGTCATCATCAACATCGTCATATAAAAATATGCTAGTGGTTTAAAATTGGTTCAAGCTCTCCATATAACAGGTTGTCTTATAGGCACTGGTAAAACATTCAAATCGAATATATCCTGATGTGGTGACTTCAACTTCCGTCTTGTCTTGAATTTTGTGACGATGTACTCACTACATATCCTATCCTCTAAAATAATTTACCTGTGCCATTTTTTCTGCCTAAGCTACGTGTATTATTTTACTCAGCCAGTACAGTAGCATTTAAAGTAAAAATCCTCGACATTTTTTGGCGATTAAAGAATGCACATTTATCTCTGTGATTTTGATGGTTGGATGAATTTGTGGCTGCATCTCGAGGTTGCTTACTTTAGCTTTTCTTTCGTGAGTCCACCAAAACCACCTTCATATTATCTTCATCATCGCATCACATCACGTTACAGACATCCTCATATATGTTCCTTCTCAAAATAATGCGTTTCTTTTGTACCTACCTACCTACGAACCTAATAACTTGCTACTTTACTTGCTCCACAATGTAAGTGAAGTGGATTGTTGATGCACTTGCAATTCATACACACTACAATTCATTTTCATCTGTTGTCTCAGCATCTGCACTCACTTGATTATCAAAATGTACTGAAGTGAAGCCAGAAAAAGTAGGTTGGTAGGACTGCATCAGTGATACATGCCACATTACATACTGAATGGATTCAGTAATGAAATCGTGCAGAAGTACTGCAGATCTGATGGCCATTTTTTCTTCTTATTTCGTTTTGTAGTGTATGTATATGCGGGGTATGGTTTCCCTATGATGAGTTGGATACACTACAAAACAGTAGCAAAATCGAATTTCTTTACTGCTTCAAAAGTAAGAAAGGAATGTCTGATTTTCCTTGACCTTAGCTTACTTTTATGGGACAAAATACGCCTTTTTGTCATGATAAGGCAAATCATCTTGTTAACTTACTGTAAAATGGTGCATACAAATATATACATTGACCATTAAACCTTTTGATGAACAAATCCTGGCGGCAAAAGACAATGCATCACCGCTGTACTGGTTGGTTGTATGTGTATATACGAACAAGAATAGCTTCGCTTCACCTTTCATTATGACATTAATAATAATAATTGATTTCACCTCTTTGAGCACTTGACCACTGTATATTGCTTACCTGGCACAATTTTGTTTTTAAACTCAGCAAATTAAAGTGCACTTAATTCAAAACACTTGGATTGTAGACAGGGGCGCAGGCAGACCTTTCGCCAGGGGGCAAGCTAATTTTTTTTACGTAAGACAAGCATATGTAATGGGTCTTGTTGGCGGGAAATTATGACAAGTGTTTGATTATAAGATGGTGGTTTTTTGATAACCTTTCATATATTGGTGCCTCAACGAGAAAATTTTGTCGTTGAGGATACATTCAATTTTTCCTGAAATGCTCTTTTGGATAGATTTTTCAAAAAACTGAGAATATTAATGTACTTAAAACATTTTATGACGAACTGAGTATTTGTTTTATGTAAATGTTTCTAATGTTTCATTTTTAGGGAATTGAAAAATTTCAAGGAAAGAATGCAAGGTTTTAAAGAAACAGTAATAATTTGATTAACAGTATGCACATTTTAAGAAACCAAAAACATTAGGAACAGAATTATGTAAACTGTTAAGGAGATTCATAAATATTTCAAACCAATGAATAACTCAAATATTTTAAACAACAGGTCCTAAATTTTAAAGGAAATCTAAATATTTTAAATAAAGGTTTGTAAACCTTTGAGGAAATCCAATCATTATAAGCACAAATTCGTTAATTTCATAATATTTCCCAATACTTGAAAACAATGTTCGTGAACTTTAAAGCAAATCCAAATACTTTTTTAAAGTTATAAATTGAAACGAAATCCAGACAATTTAAACACTAGTTTGTAAATATTTAATGAAATCCAAATCTTTTAATAAATAGTTCGTAAATTTTCAAAATATACTAAACCTTCCAGCGACAATATGTAAATTCTGAAGGGAACCCCTACATTTTAAATAAAAATTGCAACTCTTAAGTAAAAACTAAATATTTTAAGTAAATACATGTAAATCTTAAAAACAATCCAAATATTTAAAAAAATACGTTCGTTAATCTCAAAGAAAATTCAAATAATTAAGCCTGACACTTACATCAGAATTACGAAAATTTTATAAGAAACTTAAAGGTTTCAAACAAACTTTCTTATATAATAAAGTTAACTTGAAACTTGTTGTAGATCAAACAAACAAATAAATTACTAGTACATATATAAATGATTTTATTCTATTCTTTTGTTTGGAATTTTTGTGAATCAAATGTCAAATCATTTAACTATATAAATGTATTGTGGAAGCTTTTGTAAGCATTTGGACATTAGTAGAAGAAAGGTTAAGAAAGTTTGGAATGTAGTTTAAAGGGAAATTTAGTATAAGCATATGAAACTATGATTAATGTGTTGGGGTGATATTAGAAGGTTCCATATGTAAAGTTTGTAAACTTGAGGCGCAGTTTTAAAGTACTTGTTACAAAATTGTTTAGTGTTTAATAAAGTATCCACCAGAAGATTTAATGCATGCAACAAAACATCTCCCCCGAAAACTCCAGGGGGGTGCAAATGCACCGGTTGCACCCCCCTCCCTGCGCCCCTGATTGTAGACCCTAAAAGGGACATCATCTTGGTTGAGCAAAAGAAAATTCGGAACGGTAATCAAGATACCTGTAAATCAATGTATTACCATGCAATCGCCCATTTGTTGATATATTCCAAACACTTTGGCTTTGGTGCAAGTGCAAAACGAGTATACATCTAGAATTGATTATTAGATGACCGCAGGATTAATGCTTTGTCTGGCAGCTTCATTTCCATTTCCGCTGTTACTTCTGCAATATCCAAAATTGCAGTAGATTCATGCACACACACTAAATGAGCCTAAAATTGAATCCAGATTTTGTCCTATTGGAATCATTGGTTTCGAGTTCAGATGAGATTTTTATGCTGGCAAATTTCCGTTTTATCCCATTTATATTTCATTCTTATCAATGGGCGGCGTTTTCATGGTTCTGTGTTGTAGGTGTAGGTTTACAGAAATGCATATATGTATGTCTTCCGGTTCGTTGTGAGACAATGTATAAAAACATATTCTACCATACATGCATCTTGTCATATTGCAGTCTGCAATGTGCAGATCTTGTTGAACTTTGGAGAAAGAAATGAATAAAAAATGAATGCGACCGGACCCTCAAAATAAAAAATCCCATGCTATATGCTATAAAACTCGTGGATCAAAGTATGTGCTGTAATATGCTGTCGTTTTAACTTGTATATTCCACTTAGAAATATGTTTACTATTAAAATTGAATCATTGCATACGCCAACATCTCATGACGGAATGACGTGCCAAAATTTTGTTCCCGTGAGAATGGATTACTGAGTCATTTTTTGGTTCAAAGATCCTAAATAACTTCGCATTATCAACATCACGCATGTAAGCAGACAGATGAGTCACAAAAATTCTAGTTGAACATCATTGTTTGCGGAAGTTATTTAGAATCACTAGCTGTTGGATTTGGAAGGGTGTACAAGCAGCCTTTTTTAAAAATTATTTAATGAATAGGATACAGCCATGAAATACATGTTTTCGAACCGTGAATTGTAATTTTGTACAATGCACTCCAGCCAACATTACGGAACGCCAACCTTATATTATCTAGTGGTCTAGTCCATTACATTGATGTACCATTCGTCACCATCTATAGTCTGCACATACCTCATGCAAGACTGTTTTTGTTTTAAAATTGGTATTCTTGTAGCCTTTAAATTTTTAAAAGAAAGGTTCGCTACCTACGGCGTAAGCGTGTGTTTTAAGCTAATTCCTAGATGTTTCACAAAATTACGATATTGTGAAATGCAAAATATGAATGACTCTGGACAATTGACTAAAACTTGAAATTAAAACTGTCCAAAACCCGGGTGCTCAATGTAAACTGCTTTATGCGGCATAAGTAAATCTTGAATGAGCGTAATATATGATAATTATGAAATAAACCGGGATAAAAGAATAAATTTGATACAAAGTTCATCTGAGTCCTATATAAATATTTAGTCCACAGTCCACCCACGTAATTTGCATATAAAAGTAAACATATCATTAGCACATGTTCATACAATGAGGCAACAGGTGTGTCTATCCCTATCCTAACCGACAACCGATGTGGCAGTGAAGTATATCTTTATCTTATCTTCACTTTTACTATTTGCTAACCACGTGGAGTGTCTTTTGTGAACAATGCACACTTTTGGGTATGCCTCCCATACTGTGTAGTGACAATGACATGACGGAATATAAGAATTACTATTGTACTCAACACAAACCGTTGCGCTTTTATGACCTTGGGGTTGGTTCGTGCAAATTTTTTTACACACTACCGAATGCTTATGAATGAAATGAATATACTTGCTCGCTGTAAGCAACCTACCTATAGCTATGTATGTATGTAATGTTATCATACTGAAGATATCGTTAATACGTAATGATTTCTATTATAATGGCACTTGACCTGACAGTTAAGGCGAATAAATTACATTGGATTTATGTAATACAAACTACCACATCAGCAATATACATATTAGAGGAACTCTGGCCAAATGTGATAATTCTGAAACGCATGTTAACGGTGGCACTCGCTTACTCTAACGTAACCAATTATGTAATGCAGTTGATACTTGACTGACTTGACAGTTTGTCCTTGTCCTAGCACTACTTGCCAATAAGAACTTGTTTCTTTGAGGAAGAGGAATAGAAGTGAAGTTTTTCCTGAAAGGAAGCCAGGCCATCTTGTTTTGGTGTATGTCTGCCTGCAATGCAGGCATCAACAAATCAAGGTTGTTCAACCGAACAAAAGTTTAATGGCTCGTCATTTTACTAGATGCCGTTTGCAGTTGAGAATATTATGATTTAGCGGATATAAGAAAGCTATAGATTAGCTAGAAATGCACCTTCTTTATCCTTTCAATTGTAATTTTACAGCGTGTGCTGCATTTCCTTCAAAAAATTTGCTCCTATATTATTCACTACACTGATGCATTGGAGTATGCATGATTCTTTTTTTTTTTTTTGTATCCATGATCCACCTACGTCTTGGGTCATGATAAACAATTTAGAGTCATATTGGACCACCTAGCAATTTTTAAGTGTGTCAATCCTATTAGTTGTCAGTTGTTGTCCCTCTGAGCTCAGGTTTTCGGCATGCTTTGAAATGTATGTTGAATCAATGAAATTAGTCCTGCAACCTTCCTGTCCTTCGTATTATTATATTTATAAGATTTGCACTCAATTTTTAGGCTTCTAGGTATATAAAGCATGAATAATTACAAGGAGAAAAACGTTGCATTTTTTAAGCGAAATCAATTTTTTCAGTCTTTAATAATTTTGTTAATTTCATCTTGAGAACTCCTGAATTTTGTTTTTAACTTCAGGTTATCAAGTACATACTACACACTACATAATTAGTATCATTAATAAAAAAAGCAATCATAATTTTGTAATAATTTTTTGTGCATGCAACCCAGCCAAAATATAATTGAATTGAAACAGGCAATCCAGAAATTTTTACTTGATGTGCAACATGCCATCCATTTCAACATGAAAAGTTTCCCATGATTTGCATTAATATGTCCGTCGTAGTATATGTTCCTTCTGGATCTTGTGTTGTTTCAAAAATCTTACAAGGGAAGGAAGTAGGAACGAATTTTACGATAAAACTGCCAAATTACAGTCAGTTGCGTCATCATTGCTTCTGTTCCTTAAAGAATGATTAAATGTAACACGGGTTAGAAGGAAATAATGAATTTCCGACCACGGTTAGGAAATGCGCGAATTTCTTCCTTAGTGGGTATGCCTCGCATTCAGCAAAGGTAAAGCTGCCGACCTGTTAATTGAATTTAAAACGGCAATTTTATTTTTATGTTCGTGGTACTAAATGGTCGGTTTTATTTCGTCCTTGAAATTCAAAGCAAATAAAAAGCATTTAGAAGTATGAAAAAGGGTGAACTTCTGGTATTAAAGTTTATTATGCTTCTCCGTTTTGTCCAACACTTACATTTTTCTCACATATCAATCGACAGCTATTTTTTGTGTTTCTCATGAGTATAAAACTGGACCATTCTATGATACGCTCATCAGTTTCATCCGTTTACTAAAATGAAAACCATCCAACCACAAGTAAAAATTTGCATAGTATGCTGTAAAGGTTTTTCTGTTTTGTGCGTCCAGGCGAGAGAGTTGTTTTAACGTATAATTACCCGTAAATTGGCATATATGATTAAATATAATAGTTGAAAAAAGACAGTCACATTCCATTTTCCAACAGAAAAAAAAACTACGCAAGTAATCGAAATGCAACGATGCATGAATTCTCCATTTTCCAGTATATTCGCTTCTTATCGCTGTTCCAGAAGAGTTCTCGTGCTTCCAAATCAATTTTATTATTAGCTGAAAATTCACGTTTGTTCGTTTTGTTCTGATTTCACAGTACCTCATCCCGATTGGAGAAATGCTGCCCGACGACGGAGACGGCGGCTAATGGAAGTGTCGTGGGGCTTTCGGGCAAGCAACAAATCTCCAATCACAACAACCACACCCACAGACGGAAATCTTCGTCTGAAAAACAGTTACTTAACGGTCATGCAAAATGTGCAGACAATTCAATTTATGCCAACGGCCAACTTCGAACATCAGAATGTATTGACAGAAGTTCGTCGAACGAACAGAAAACGCACAGAAATAATGACTTGTCAAATCCTCCGAATGGGATTACTCTCCAGTCACTAAAAGAGAGTAGAACGTTGAACCATAAATTTAATTCAATAAATTCAGCCAGTAACAAATTTACACGCAACGATTCCTCTGGAACGAACACATCAAATCCCACCCAAGCCGATGAACGTTCAAATCATTCGTCACCAAGTTTCGTTAAAACGAAATTCACGGAGCTGGTAAGTTTTATAAAATAAGTTACTCCGAGTTTTCACATTATTTGATGTTTGGCTAAATAAGTGTGGATGTATGACCTACACAGATTCTTGGTGGTGCGTTATCCGCTATGGCTGCCGTTGGAATTACGTCGAACGGTAGTTGGTTCGCTTTATGTGCTCAACTTGCAGTCATCCTCTTCATTGCATTTGTGGTGATCAATTATCAGTGGTTCCGTGTCGCTGTAAAGACTGTGCGGAGAGATATCATGTAAGCCTCTAGTTCCAGTTCCTTTTCAGCATTACATAAATAAAGTTTTTTTAAATGATTGTTTGAAAATAACTGTGTATTTTATTTGTCAAACCAGTGCAGGGGTGCGATATGCGAAGATTTTGTTTAGTATTGCCGTTGCTCAAAATAGAAATGCTTCCCTGATTTCCCTGTTCTACAAAAACGTGAAGAAACATCCAGATAAAGTCTGCTTTTACTTTGAGGAAGAAGTGTGGAAATTTAAAGATGTAATGAATTAGTTCATACATGATGAATTATCGTATCTTTGATCCAAATGAACAATGCTAACAAAGCTTTTATTGAACTATAGGTGGAAGAAATGAGCAACCGCATAGCTAACTATTTTGCATCTCGGGGCTTGAAACAGGGAGACGTTGTTTCAGTTTTCATGGAAAACAGACCAGAGTACGTGTGCGTATGGCTTGGTTTGTGCAAGGTATGTATCGACTTTATGCATATACTTTTATGGATTCCGGATTCGAATAATGGTGGTTAACGTTGAATATATGTTGGTTTGTAGATTGGAGTGATTCCAGCTCTTGTCAACTTTCATCTGCGCCTTCAACCGCTGAAGCATTCTATTGAAGTTGCCCAATCAAAGGCATTGATTTTTGGACGGGAACTTGGCGGTGGTATGTATTTGCTTTCGTATACGATCATACTTCATGCATGTGAAAATTAAGATCAACTGCAAAATCTTTTTTCATTACATTATAGCCATTCAGGAGGTTGTTGATCTTGGGCTTGTTCAGAACTTGCCGCTATATGCGACAGGAAAATTTGAGCCGGATTCCGTGAGTATTCAAAATTCTTTGGATTTGGACGCAGAGTTGAAGAAAACTCCAGCCACATCTCCTAACCCCGAAGTAAAAATCAATTTCAATGATAAGCTTCTGTACATCTATACATCTGGTAAGTTTGTAATGGTTACCTATGTATGCTATATTTATAGCATATTATAGTGTTTTGGATTCTCTAATGAAACTCCGACATCTTCTCCCGTCAAATTTTAATTGACTTTACATTCTTATTTTCTTAGGTACAACTGGATTGCCAAAAGCTGCAATTATTAAAAACTCGAGGTATGAATTTTATTTACAAGTTAGCGCATAAAAGTAATTACCACAAAAGTATGACTATGTATGTATCATCCTACTTTTCAGATTCCTCTTTTTTACTATGGGTATCCATTACTTCATGGCAATTTCCAAGGATGAAGTTATTTATGATCCCTTACCTTTGTACCACACTGCTGGAGGAATGTTGGGTGTTGGACAGGCCTTAATCTTTGGGTGTACTGCTGTGCTTCGCAAAAAGTTTTCCGCAAGAGCTTATTTCAAAGACTGCGCAAAATACAACTGCACCGTACGTTGCATAAAGTTTTTAGAAACTGGCCTGGATTGTCTTTAAAATTGTTAATTAGAAAATATGCAACTTGTTATGTTCTGAGTATAGGCCGCACAATACATTGGAGAAATCTGCCGTTATCTGCTGTCAACACCTGAATCTCCTGATGACAAGAAGCACAATATTAGAATGATGTTTGGAAATGGACTTCGCCCTCAAATTTGGGAAACCTTTGCTGAACGATTCAACATCAAATCGATCTCTGAGTTCTACGGCGCAACCGAGGGAAATTGCAATATAAGTGCGTAATCATTTCAAATACATTTCCAATTGTTTCAGTCTGGATCTCATTCGATTTACACAAAAACCATTAATATGAATGCATTTTCCCACAGTTAATATCGATAACCACGTTGGTTCAGTTGGATTCATTTCCATGATTGCTCCATTTATCTATCCTCTCACGTTAATTCGAATTGACGAAGCAACAGGTGAACCTATGCGTGACCCTAAAACAGGCTTAGTCATAAGATGCAGGCCAAATGAACCTGGAGAGCTGGTTGGCAAAATTATTAAAAATCATCCCGTTCGCGAATTCGTAAGGTAACTTGCATGAAACATTTTTTGTGAAATTCAATCATAGTGCATTATAGATCTAATATGCAAAACATATACATTATATGAATGGAAGTATTTACCAAGCAAATAATGAATTTTTTCAGTTACACTGACTCTGCCGCTACTTCAAGAAAAATTATACACGATGTCTTTAAGCGTGGAGATGCCGTGTTTAGAACTGGTAATTGTATTACGAAAATATAGCTAGGCATCTTTACATGATTTTGATACAAAATGTATATTAAGTTGTATTGTTTCATTGTTTCAGGTGATGTTCTTGTAATGGACTCGCTAGGTAGGCATTTATACTGAGATAAATGTTTTATTTTATTTTCGTTAATTTCCCTTCCCTTTCTGTTCTCTTTCCAAACTAAATATTTTGTGTATGTTTCAGGTTACTTTTACTTTAAGGACAGAACTGGTGATACATTTAGATGGAAAGGAGAGAACTGTTCCACAGCCGAAGTGGAAGCCGTAGTAAGTAACGTATGCGGTCTGAAAGATGCTGTTGTTTATGGAGTTGAAATTCCTGGCACAGACGGCAGAGCTGGTATGGCCGCCATCCTGGATCCTAACGAAACTGTGAATATGGACGGATTAGCAGCAGGTGTTACAAAATCTTTGCCCTCCTACGCAAGACCTCTCTTTGTGCGAATTGTTAAGAAAATTGACATAACAGGTTAGAATTAAAAATATTTCCAGGAACAACATCACATAATTTCAACGTATTACTGTTCTAAAGTCAATGCCAAATGTGTCAAATTGTATTAATTCTGCTTGAATCGTTATAGGTACCTACAAAATGAAAAAGATTGACCTACAAAAGGAAGCTTTTGATGTTACCAGAGTGTCTGAAAAAATCTATTTCTTTACTGGAGGAAAGTATGTCCTTATGGATGAGGATTTGTACACAAAACTTGTGAAGGGAGAAATTAGAGTCTAACAATTAAAACAACATGTCTGTTAACTGACTTATTGCATTGGTAAAATACGTTTTTTTGCATTTCCTGCAGTAGTAAATAAGCAGGCCAAAATACTTGCACAAATTCAAGGAGTAATCCTTTCTGTCAACTATGAGATATCTTAATCTTCGCGTGATTTCTAAAGAACATTTTTGATAATATTATTTAACATTGATAGAATCACAAGTGCTGTCCAAAACGGCAGACAACAACTGTTATTAAATATGTTATTTTTGTACTCTTGTGCTCAATTAAATATTCTTTACTAATTCAGTCGTGCTCTATGAGAATTATACGTACACAATGTTATTTTGCTGAGATTAATAATTCGTTACATTAAATATTAGGAAGACCCCAATCATGTGCAAACATACGATTCAATATATTGTTGTCTTTTTGTGCTTAACATTTCCGCACAATTTTAGTTACCGTGTTTATGAAGGAGAATTAAGGCTCAACAAGACACAATTCAAATTGAACCGATAAATAATCTTTTTACTACACATTTAACATGCTTAGTTGTGTTTTTAAATGTGAATAGTGAGTAACTGGATGTTTATAGGAAAATGATGCGTCATGCGCATTCTACTTTATTAAGTTTTTGACAAACTCAAGATTTCTTGTTTTTTAGACCAGAATGACTAGCATTTCAAAACGTGTTGCAAGTACGAAGTGTAAACCGAAATAATAACTATTTTATAAATCAACAAAACATTATCTGTACTTTGTACAGCGAGAAAAGTACATAGCAAAACCAATCAGAGAGATTGAGATACGGATCTTTCGATTGTTTTAAAGAAAGTCCTTTTTTATACTATTAAATGAGTAGGATTTAATTGTTTTATTTTAAGTATACTAGTGATTCTTTATGTTAAGATGAAATAGATGTACATATTGTGACGTCTGTTGTCTTCAACGAAATAAGATACTTTGTGTAAAGAAAACCGACACCAAATTCCAGGAATGCATTACTGCTCTAATATAGATTTCTTTCTACTGCGTGTTTATCATTGTTATATTATGTAATTGTAAGTATTAATTCCCTTAAATAGTTAATTATTATATGTTTACCGACAATGTGTGTGCCTAAAGGCTGGTGTTTGATGATTTAAATGTTTGTTTAGATACCTGTATTATATTTGGCAACCCTGATCATGAGAATTCAGATGAGTGCCTATGCTTAAAATAGTACTATAGTAAAAGAAATCGCTAATAATTGTATAGACAAGGTGAACACAATCTGTGCTAATTAGTTTGTATATACAAATCACGTTGTATATATCTTGATTAGTTGTATTCGACAATTTAATAATACTTATATTTTGAAGGCTGTTTATATACTTTGATTGGATAGTTGCAATTGATAAGCATGTGGTAGTCAGTAATATTATTTAATATAGTGCAGAATGATATGGGTTTGAATAAGTTGAAACTTAGCAAGCCCAGATAAATATTGAATAAAAATGTTTTATTAGTGTTTTGTAACTGACTGGTTGCATTTTTACCTATGTACTTTCCATCTCTAAATAATATTATGCATTACATTTATTGACATAAAGATTTGAAAATTATTGCATACCATGCCCAAATGATATAATGGGTTCCATATAACTGATTTTGTGCATCCGGTGCTCCATGAACCAAAACCATGTGGAAGGAAGACCATGATGGGGGCTTGTTAGGATTTGAACTACAGTGGTATATTATGGCAAAATAGAATTTAGATGGGACTATGCAAAAAAGTGCTTTTTCATTTTGTATTTCTTGACACAAAACAATAAAGCAAAATCACCTCCTCTTCTTCCAGGGTTGGAAGATGAGGTAAAAACCTACAAATTTTTCTGTGGGGGAAATTGCCAACTGGATATCTGGAAACAACAAATGTTTTTTCGTACAACCGTCTAATTAATTGTTCACAATTAAAGTTCATACTATTATTAGGTCAATTGGCATATAATAAGTACGAGATACCGCTTGCATTGGCATAGCGTAATGCATTGAGTAGGTAAAAGAAAGCATGACATCTCTGGCGACTCCTATAACTTGTTAGAGAATCAGCGATCGAATTCTCTCGTTTGCACTTTCACATACTTGGAATTTGTAAACGCGAACTTAGAAATCCAAAGTTGGCAAACTGTTTTTTAAGCCAATTATTTGCATGATTTGTTAATTTCATTTCATTGTTACCCATCAACACGGAGGAACTGCCAATATTGCGTAAAATATAAACAATTGCTGCAGACGCTTATCACAGTGCAACAGCGTCGGCAACAAAGACTTCCTTCCGTATTTCTGTTTACCCCAAAAAGAAGCAGCAGCTCAGCGCTAACGTGCGTGGACAAGATTTCTCTGGGAACTCATCTCATTCTTCAGTCATAAGAAATCTTTCATGTTTTATGGTGTAAAGGTCATGTTTACCTACAAGTTTCACTGTCGTACCGTTAGTTTGGAGTATATACCATAAACTTAAAATTAAACTGACATACGAAAGGTAGAATTAAACCAGAACCCAAAGTTTATCTGGTTCCTATAAAAGTGCCTTCAAGCTGATGTTATCAATGTGATCTATGCCCGGTTTCCAGTGAGCGCTTTTTTGAGATCTTGCATTGAACATTGATTAAAATGTCAACTGAAAGTGAGTCCAGTGCTTCGCAAACTAAATCGAGAAGCGAACAAGAAAGTAATGTTGAGGTCGAAGATTTGAAGCCTTCTGTTTTGGGTACCAAAGATTAGTAAGTGTTTTTGATTATGCGATGGATGCGGATTGGACTTGTTCCAACACTCTTCACAGTAGTTTATTTTCATGATATGAATTCAATATTTTCAATCCGCAGTAGTTTTCTCTTTACTAAGGATTATTCAATGCAGTTAAATGATATTTATTGTATGAAAATTGTCTGATAGCTGGGATGATTCGTACAAAGATGAATTGTCTAATTTCAAAAATCACGGAATTGTTGGAGACGTTTGGTTTGGTGAAGATATAATGTACAAAGTCGTGGGGTAAGTCAAAAACATTCTAGAGACTATATTCATACAGTCTACAGTATAAGTAAAAATGTCTTATTTGTTTGTTCTATGAAAAGCTACCTTGCTGATTGCCATAAAGTCACAGAGGACTCACAAATCGTTGATCTAGGTTGTGGAAATGGAGTAATGCTTTTGGAATTGGTGCGTCAATTTTACAATATGTTTTGATTTTATAATTGATTCGAGCCAGAAATATTTGTATTATTGTAAGTAATTCTTATTCTTTTTTATATTTATTACAGGCTCGAGAAGGCTTTAAAAATCTAACTGGGTTGGATTACTCTGAAAACGCAATAGAGCTGTCGAAAACATTGCTGAGTACGAATGAATTTGAGGCTAATTTTAAGGTATGCGATGGATATGAACATTTATGGCTTTAATGGCCTTCCTTATAATGACATTCCTCCAATATTAAAATGAATACCTCAAACTTATTCGCAGATAGTGAATCTTCTGGAGGTTGCAGATGAATCGGAAACAGAAACTGCGAAGTTTGATGTGTGCCTAGACAAAGGAACTTTCGATGCGATAAGCTTGTGTCCGGATATCCCACAAGCAGAAGCCCGCACAAAATACTTTTCCAACGTAGTTAATCTTTTGAAAAAAGAAGACAGTATATTTATTCTAACATCCTGTAATTGGACAACACCTGAACTAATCTCGATGTCTGCGTCTTATTTGAAAGTGTACGAAATTATTCCTACTCCAACATTTATGTTTGGAGGAAAAGCTGGAAATGTGGTCAGCATTGTTGTCTTCGTTAAAAAATGAGGTATTCGTAATTTTATAATGTGACGTACCTGAGGATGTTGAACTGTCGAATAAATGATCTTTTACATGTAAACGTCGTAGTACTTAATTGTTAATTAATGTAATCAATAATACCAGTTTGAGTTTTGAGATGTTATTATCAAGATGATTATTAATAGCATGCTGCGGCATTTATTGATATGAATGAGTATGTTATACAGGATTATTTAACAATGTTCATATTTATCTTATATACTGACAATTATGTGATATCATAATATTATTCTTTCATTGACTTCCAACTTTCAACAAGATGCATACATATAGCATAGGACAAGATAAACTGCGTCTTAAGTTTTGTCATTATAAGGTTTTGTTGAAGTTGTTGTCACATAATGGAATACAACTTGTTTCTAAATCAGTAACCAAATTTACTTTCTCTTATACTAATAATGTAGATACTCACTCCAAGAGCGTTGTCAACTTATTGCTGGGAAAGCCGTTAAAAGACAGAGAAGTAATGAAATAGTTGATCAAATCAACGATCAACATGCATAATAAAGTATAGGCACAGGCAGAGTTTTGCTGCAAATATTTCACGTGGATGATCCAGGTTTGGCGTCACCACCAGTTGTTGGATTCAATGTGTCTCCGAGACTCACTTGAAGATAGCTTTTCCCTTGTCTCTTTTCTTTTAGCTGATCCATTTGCTTACGGCGTTTCATGGCCTTTTCTTTCTTTTTCTGTTCTTCGTAGAAGAGCTGGAAATTGTTGCTGATAATACCAACGGGTAAGGCAATGACCACCAATCCGCAAACACCAGCTACCATACTTATTATTTTACCAATAACCGTAGTTGGAACGATGTCACCTATAAAAAAAATAGGATGTTCAAATTCAATCATTGCATATTTTACACTCTGACACTATGGAATAGTTATTAATGTAGTCAGTTTTAGTGCATAATTTGTATGAACTCACCATATCCCACAGTGGTCATTGTAATCAAACTCCAGTAGAAGCTGTGCGGTATGCTTTCAAAGTTAGCCCGATTATCATCTCTTTCTGCAAAATATGCCAAAGCTGAAAATATGACTACTCCTACTGCAATAAAAAGCAACAATACTCCAAGATTTTGATAACTGTGACGAAGAGTAAATCCAAGACTCTGAAGACCAGTGGAGTGTCTCGCCAGTTTAAAGATACGAAGTATACGGATTACCCTGAGCACTTGCAGGACACGACCTGCAGTATCGAAATGCACTAAAAAGAGGCTAACGTAAAATGGCAAAATGGCTATAAGATCTATGTTGTTTAACCATCCCCTGAAAAATTTCGCCTTGTCAGGCGCAGCAAAGAGACGAAGAAGATACTCAAGAGTAAACCATATAATGCAAATAATTTCTAAGTGGTCCAAAACGTAGTGCTCTCTAATTTCCAGTACACTTGGATGCTTGTCCACAGCTTCATCCATTGTCAAGTTATTTTCCAATCTGTTCGCTTCCGCATGAAGACACGCGGACATATTTAGGGTTTTACAGTGCAGCTCTTGAAGTTCTGGGACGGTTGAAAGACTCAATGTCATCACGGACAAGAGAATGAAGAAAAGTGAAAGGAAACCAGTGATCTGTTTTAGATAAAGAAAACACAAAGAGAATGATAATATGTTTCTCGTTTCTACATACCATATCGTTTAATTATGTGCATTTACAATTTTACATGCCTAAAAATTAGCACTTAATTATAAATCTATTTAAACAAACATGTTGCAGACGTTTGTAATAGTGTGAAAACAAAAAACTCAATTCACATTCACTGATGATAGTAGTTCATCTAGAAAAATTTAAATTATGCATGAATGCTTTTCATTGTGATTTCTCATCGTCATTCATTTCGTATCGTATGCATTTTCTGTTGTAATTTATCTTATGAATCCATTTCCGAGTTTGAATTGGGTCTTGAGTTAAGGATCATATAATGAATTGACACAGATTATGCACATGCGTTCTATATCATTTTCAAATAATACATAACTACAAAAGTTAGCTACTAACAATGCTACTATAGTGGTGCATGTAAATGATGGGAACCAGGCATGACAATTATTGTAATGACGAAAACAATGTGCTTTCACGGTATGTAGTATAGATCATCTTAAACTCATCCTCATATTAGTAACGCGATTTTGGAACATGAAAATTAAGTAATAAACAGTTTACTATTGCGGTACAATTTATTAATCAAAAATGTAGTACAGCAAAACATTCTTCGCTAATCTTTATAACTTCATTTTTATGAAGTTTTATCATATGCAATCGCCTTGTCTTGATCATGCAGGTAGAATTTCATTAAGTCCACTCTGGAAGAAAAAATTATATAGTGCTTGCTTACGTTAATGTTTAACAGTCAGATTAAACATGTGAAAGGATTCTGCACAATACATGGCATGGCAAGTTTTTGTCTTGTTATCTCACAACAGTAATATGCATAATTAATTTCTTGTGTAATTGTTACAAGTATGTCATTGCAGCTACTTTTTGCAGTTTTTTTTAGGTTTAAAAAGGTTTGGCGATAAGCAGCTTATTCGATTCAAAAATAGAGTAATGGCTACTTAAACATGTGAGTTTCATGTAAAAGGAGCGTCGGGTTCTAGAGACTAAGCGATGCTTAGTGTCAGTTTTATGATTAAATAGTGTTTGTAGTATGTGAAAATATTAAAAATTTACTTAAGAATTCCATATTTCTTGAAGTCTTGAAAACACCTACAATATGTTGCAAAATCTTTTCCTTAAACATCCATAATATGCTCACTTTATGCATAAATGCCTTTTCGAGTTATCATCTAATCCAAAACTTGCCTTAATTCTTAATATGGATGTTTTCGAAAGCAAGTTATATTGTGGAAGAATTATGAAGTCAATGATGGAAGAAGTAGATAAAGCATTCATAATAAACATTTAAGTAATCATACAATCAAACCATGCAAACTATCTGTCTATTTTTGTGAAAAATATCACACACAGCTCCAGGGTGCTCTACCTCTCTTCTGCTGGTATGGAAAAACTTTTTTGTCTTCGTGTTATTATCGCTCAAAAACAAAATGACAAGGAGGAAATGAATACTTTTCATGCTGCCCTAAGCATCATGTATACAAAAACATAAAAACGTTATGGCACATGATTATGTTGACCAAGAAAAATGTTCTTTTGAGACTTTTGCAACTTCAGATTAATGAAAACTATGAAAAACTTAAAATGTACTTTTGTTGCGTAATAAAACAAACATTTATGCGTTGTTATACACTTAAATTCAACCATACAGCTGCAGAGATCTTATCTGTAATCTGTATTGTTGAAGGTCAAGTTTTGATGTTATCCAGGGCGTAAAATCCATCAAAGTATTTTCACTTAACCACTCTTCGTTTGTTTGGAAAATGATATTTACTTGGGCATTTTAAATGTTACAATGAAAGAAGTCTCACGTACCCGTTGCGGCATCGTAAGGGACTTTTCAAATAAATCCCATATATTCTTTTTGATTTTGTCCATGTTTGTGTCTCCAAACTCTTCTTCATCAGATAAATACAGATATTCGGTGTCCTTTTTCAATTCATCATTCAATTGGTCGCGTCTGTGCTGCAGTTTAAGCTGGCAACATGCATCCATATGAGATTCATCTACTCCCCAGTATTCCAATTCGTCCAGAAATTCCATCACACAAATTTCCTCAGACAAATGTAACTTGGTTGTTCGATAAAGGTTTAAAATGATGCTGAATGACTTTGGCTGTCGGTCAAAGAAATACTCATTGTCTTCAAGTGAGTAGTCTTCGCAAAGCTCCAAAATCTCATTATGATTCCGAGCATTTTTAAGTTGGCCTAAGCGAGTATCTGGAAGTTTTCCCAAGTTGTCCCAGAGTATCTCATGAACCTCTCCACCGACATTTAATCGCACTCTTCTTTGTCTGCTTTTGCTTTGGCGTATGTCTTGAGGTGTTGGACATCGCGGCTCGATATCATCATCGACCTTGGAAATAGTAGGAGATCCTTTTGGGCTCAATGGAGGCTTTGGAGATGTTGGTCGTGAACTACTGGGAACGTATACTGTGACCGCTAAAGGGTCCGACTTGGACACGGCTACAGTTGCCCCACTAGCCAGTACGTTGGAAAGAACAGATTTCTTTTCCTTTGGTGACTCTGGCAGAGTATCACTTTGAGAGGTGGGTTCATCCTGATCCTTTTCTTGCTGATTCTATGAAAAACGGCGTTTCCAGCCATGAAAGACATTTTATGCATGCAAATTCTCAGGAGACATTTATTTGTTCAGATAAATATATGTACTTAAGATATTTCATACCGATTTATCCATTTTTGTGAACAACGGCAAATATCATACTAATCAGTAGCAAGTGAACAATTATTATTATCTCTTTGAATTAGTTGAATTTATCTTGCCAAGAGCTAAACTAATACACTTGTTGTACACGGAGTAAGTGAATGTTTTCAACCACGGAAGTGACCAAGTAAAAATACCTTGTCTATGAGCAGGGGGCAGTTTCTATCTATTTGTTTATTAATATTCAAGTAATAATGTTCACGTTGCTCATTGCAGGTAAGTAGGGCTGTGCAACTGACCACTTTGTGCTGTTTACTGATAATAAAAACTTGATATCGACCGGTTCATGCAAGCATCGCCAAAAACTTCTTCACATTTTTGCCATCCGCAATACAACAATCTGCAAAGGAAGCCTATAAATGCTGCTATTACTTGATATTATGACAATGCCCTATCATGATAATATCACTCCTCAGCTAACAGCTTTAAAAGCTGACTGAGGAGAATACCACAGGGGATGGTTGAATATATTAGGCCCTGTCTTGATTTTGTCAAAGTGGCCATTACATCAGGAATGAAGTAATAGTAATAATATCCTCAATCATGTACACCATTTATTATAGCTTCAGACTCGATGATGATGATCATCATCTTGATCATGGTGATGCTCCCAGAGCAAAACTGCTCAGCGTCATGATCAAATTCATTATTCGACCACAATTTGCATGCATACATATACAACCCCGACTACATCGACTCATCTTCACTTTTACAAATTTTGCATACCACCACCACACAGCAGAAAAAGTGGTAGCAAAACAATAACGAGAATAGACACAAACAAACGGACAGGGATACATGATGCGAAAAATAACAATAATGATGATAATAATGAAATCTAGTTTTATTTCACTTTTTTGCTCAAACTTACAACACATTTATGATATAAGATATTTTGTTACATGGTTTTTAGTTGTAAAGTCCAATCTGAATCATATCCAGTCTCACTCAACAACCCCCTCCCCCTCAACATCAAAGATTATCATCAACAAGTGGCTCTGTCCAATGCCACCCTTACGAAGTGTGTTGCAAAATGTGTGGTCAGCGCTATGAAGATGAGTATTTAGCTACACATACGTAACCACTTCATGTGCTTAATTCATGCTTCTGGATAGATTGTCACAAATTCATTGTCTTCTTGACGCTAGCTGCGACCCATGGCTTATAACTTATAACAACATTTCATTATGAGAACGAAAGAGAATAATATACATTTTGGCAACCGTTGGTGAAGGTTCGGTTTGCTTTGTCAATCCTGGCATTAAACGTTGATCTGATGACGAAGAGATCTCCATTTGAAGAGTACACTGTTGAGAAAAGCAGTGAAGTGTCAGGGCCGCAGTTTGTATTGCCTTGTTGTGTATCTGAGTTTACTGATTTTTACAGCACTAAAAAATCCATTCATTTGGGGACGATGATTGAAGACAGCTAGCTAGCAAATGGTTAAGGATGATACATGAGCTCTTGATGCCTATTTTGGCCACTGTAGGAAATTCCGCATCGAGTGGGTCAATCAGAATATTGTACTGTAGAAAGAAATGGTCGCATAGATGAATTGAATCCCCAAAGACCTAGCAGGAGTTTTATCCATTCTTTTGATTATCTGCAAACCGTGAGTTGCCTATTGTCTGTACGTATGATTGACTTAAGTGAAAGACATTACACTTCTGGCCTGTTAGGAATGCTGTTACTCCTGCCTCTGTGGCAGAGTTCTGTACATGTACCAAGAAGAACATACTTTTCAATTGCAAAAGCTGGCCAATTCATTGCAATCTGCCTAGTAGCTTTCAAGCTACTTTTTTTGCACTGAACAATGGCGAAAAGGGGACGTCCTCATACATTTCTCACATTTTTAGTTGCATACACGTACATAAACATCATCATTTTTAAAATAATTCAAATAGTATATTTAGTTGTATTTGTGTATCACTACCAGCTAAATTCGATATCTGCAACTTTTAAATGAATAGGCATTCTCTTTGCATACATATTCATTTGATATGAGTTTTGTGCAATGTTTATGTTGATCAAAGTGGAATGGACGTCTGACAGAGAACTTGAGATGAAAATTCCTATACTATGACTATGATGTATATGTAGCATGTTTATAGCAAGGCTCCAATAAAGATTATTTTCAAAAAGTTGAAAATTGTTAATGAATTTGATCCAATTTACTTACTCACATGCTTAAAATAAATATGTCGGCAATTTGTTTGCCAATAATTGCGGTAATCTTCTGGAAAGTACAATGTAATGAATTTGCTGAAAAAGCTGATGTTGACTGTGTGTTGACAATGAATTTTCATGAGCGTAATTGAGCGTTTTGATAATTTTTTCGAAGATGATTGCTGTCTGCCAAACCACCAATAAACCGCTACGTAACCTTCAATTTGAGTTATTATGTATACCTGTTGAGTGTTAGCTGTTAACTGACGCGTGTAATGTATGCTGATAATGTTCAAGTAATAATTTGCTTCCACCTTTGAGATTAGCTTGGTAAATAATAATATGACATGAACCCCAAACTCCAAACCTCGTGTTATCATAAACACTAGAATGATTTACAAATGAAATTTATAAATTGATTCATAAATTAACCGTATAGTGTTGCATAATACTGTTTGATTGTACATAATGTTTACATACGTGTGCATTACTTTTGAATTAAAGAAATTAAGTCCTACGCACTTTTATTAAAAATTAACTATTTATAGTCACAAAAATTTAATGCATCCTTATTAGCATATTTATTTGGTAGTTTCAGCCAACATAAGGAACGAAAAAACAATATAATATGGCAGATATGCGCTAACTGATACAATATGAGTTACAGTAAGAAGACATTGAAGGAGAAAACACAATCAAATCATTAATTGCTATTATTTAGCTGACGGTCATACATACTTCATTCATATTTATATATTATACGTGAAGTATCTTCATTGTTGAATCGTCTTTAACACAAATTTGTATCCAGTCTTGAATGTTCAAAAATGCTATAAATTATTGTGATTGAGACCGTGCATGCAATGTTATTCCTTGTCAACTAATTTAATCAATACACTAAAAACACGAGAACATGAACAAGAATGAATCTTTCTATGCAATGCGCGGTGTTGTTAGTACAAAAGGAGCTGGTGATTACCAGATTTATCCGTTTTGTACATCACCTACTTCTACTTACAAGTACTGTAACTGTATTCAAAGCGTCCCTTGCATTATATTATGATGATTCTCATACGTAACCCCTTATAACTGAAGAACTCATAGCAAACGAGAATAAGAGAATTTTAATATAGTATTGTAAATTGAGAAAATGATATGGAGATTTTTCTTGCCAATCGATATGAGAATAACGCCAAAAAGATAAATTAAAGGGATACTAAAAGTCAAGCGTCACATCATTATCATTCTCTATACGACGACCAAATATTCTCAACACTTAGAAGAAGAGGAGAAATCGAAATCACAAAGACAACAAGCATGTCACAACAAGTATTCTTTTGGCACTACTTTGGCATCTCTCAGTATGAAACAAAAATGACCAATGCATCAGTGTTTGATTTATAAACCTGCTCAATTGCTCGGTTATGTGTTATCGAATGATAAACCACAGTTTTTACATGTGATTTGATTAATTAATGATGTCCATAAGTGAGCTGGGAATCAAGATTCAGGATAAGAGTCGATCTGAATTGCAAATGTTGTCAATGATAGACAGACAGGGATGTTTAGAACTGGTGAAAACCCTTATAATTATAATTTATTCCTTTTTACCCGAGCTGGTCTTGGACTGGGGGTGTGCAATTACAAGAGATGAAAAACGAACTTACTTTATGACTATTCCGAAGACAGACTGTTGGCTCATTGCTAAACTGGAGTGTAGTCTGTATAATATGTTGTATGTTCTTTAAATGATAAATTCATCCCGATACCTATAACTTCATTGCAAAAATTTTTTTGTCAATCATATGCGCACCAAGCAGGCTATTGAAATCAAAATCGCATGCTGTGCTTGTGGCTTGTGGCAATGTAATCTTTCGATAGCTACTTCAAACATCAGAAGAACGTTTAATTTTGCATGTTCCCGTTCCCCTCTATAGGCAAGAGAAGGAGTTTTACTTTTATGGTGTGAAGAGACTGAAGATTAATTGAAGATGATGTAATAAACTTGGTTATTATTCTGGTCATGCCCTACACAAAGGCTATTAGTTTTCAGATTGGAAACAAAGAACGTAGCCAACAAAGTAAAACACTCTCGAATTACTAATGAAAGATGCCGTGCGTGTGTAAAACGGATAGAGCCTATAATTTCCTAAAATTCCAGCATCGTCATTCTAACATAAAGTCGACCATCTTCAAGGTGGTTTGTCTAACTTGTAATAAATGTCAGCAGTGATTAGACAGTAAATTCGAAAGTCCAGTTATTATCATTTAACAGTGATGTGCATCACCAGGATTTTAATATTCTTTCAGTACTTATACCTATTCAACGTCATACCATGTTTAAAGGTGCCAATGCCATACGCCTGCCCATGCGAGTTTGTCTTCGAGAGAAAGCTAAATTACAGACTATTTGACAATAGATACACGACAACACACTAACATTTTTAACATTACGGGATTTTTGGCCGTCTTTTGGTATTCGCAGAACATATATCAGCTAATTATTTTTTGCATTTACAACTGGAATGACATTATGTAAATTTATTAAAAGTTACCACTTTCTTTAGATGCAAACAGTGTCTGTTTTGGGTTCGTTATTTTCTAATTTTACGATGCACTATAAAATGTTATGAAACACTTTTAATGATACAACAACAGTGAATACACTAGGTTGGAAACTAGTTAAATATCTTATGCATTGTCCTTCATTAAAAAAACCACTTCATTATAGATCAAGCTTCATTAATTTTTCCATCCGTGAAAAATCTTTTTATTCATATGGCTTCTCTCTCGGAAAGATAGTATAAAGTAAGTGAAAAAGTGTAACATCTAGCATCTTTCTGCATTCATGCTCTCCTTTTTTGCTGGACGAAGGCTTAATGACATTATGTGTCCCTATAGGAGAAAATTGAATGGATAATGTATTTTAATGAAAGCTTTCGTTAATCAATAATGTAAAAAATCAACTTGATCAATTCCTGTTCTTTAATGACCACTTGACAACTTGACACTTTGATTTAGCTTTGTGTAACCACTGGACCAATGCAAGATTATTCCATATTTTGAATGACACCGATGTGCTGTGAATTTTACGACTTTTTACACGGCCGACTCTTAGAGAAATCATTCATTTAAAATGGTAAATTGGCTGCGGGCGAACTGGACCATTTAATGTGGTCACTTGTTCCATCATTTTTACACCAAAAGCGCTCCAGTGATTGGTCAAGGGTGATTGGTTTTACACTTTTAACTTTTTTCGATTTATTGATTTTGCTTTTAATGGCAAAGAGTGTTTTACATGAGTATGCTAATGTAGAACATTGTGCGAACACATGTAATTATAGAAAGGTTATCTTGTAACACCTACTGAATGATATTACTTACATTCGATAGATACAAACACAACTGTTGTATTTTATTGCAACAACTATAATCAATGTTCCAAATTCAAATGTACATAATATGTTAGGTATATTTCTACGATGACGCATTGCGTTGCGTCCCTGGACTCTCATTTACTGGACATCAATTTAATAGTATGACTTCATCACTAATATATTATGGTGGAGGGTGAATGTAAGCATAAGCAAGATATACTCATATTATGCATAATATTAAAAATTCTTCGTGTATTGAGCTCACAGTTTGAAATTTATGGCAAAAGGCTGTAGGCCACGCCAAATGACTTAAGGGTGTGTGATGTATTATTTTTCGAGTCTTGATATTTCATATATTTATTTAGATTCTGTGTCTGGCTTATGATGAAAAGCCAGTGACTTTCATATATCATAATTTTTGTATATGTACCAATGTACCAGCATGATGTGAACTAAAAATATAAACGATTTTTGGGAAGTCTTCAAACAGATCATTATATCATTATTTGAAAATACAGGTTGCCAAAATGTCATCGGAATGTTATATTCCAATCATATAGGAATTAAGATAGTGCATTTACATATGATGTCAATGTCCAAACTCTGTAAAATCTTTCATGCATACTTATATTTTAAAACTTTAGGAATATATATTGTAATCGCATTTCAATTACAAGGATATGCAAATCTAAATAATCACAAATATCTTGCTAGCTTTGCCAATTATTGTGCGTATTGTTGTCTTAATTATAGACCGTAAATTATTCACAACAAATGGAGAAAATTTGATCTCGTGAATCTCGTGTTTTTTACTATTAGGTGTGGTGCGGGTGAGGCACGAGTAGGAGTCAGCCATGTTAATATACATGATGGGTTACTGAAAAGCAACAGCAATCACTATATCACTATGTATTGGTTTTTATCAGTAAATATGTCATATAATATATATTATTTATGCGGTGTGATTGAACAAGTATGAGTTAAATAATTTGTAGTATGCTAAGAAAAAGGTAAACGTTTTATCGAATGTAAGTCCTGAATTTACATGAATTTCGTGACATGCTTAATAAAGAATTCAAGTAAAAAAGTGACAGATAATACAATTTCGTTTGAAATGATCAATGAATAGTATGATATACAAACTTACTCGTAGGTCCTCTAAAGTACGAATGCATATGTAGATAAATGAAACTAAATTTATAATTGTTACATGTCAACTACAATTCATACATGGAGTTACATCGAGTTGTGAATTTTTAAAAGACAGAAGGTCAGCGGAAATTTATTTTGTTAGCTCTTTCGCTATTTGAAATATATTTATTCATCCTTCGACTTTTTGACTAAATCTGTCTGTAGAATGTTTAGCCATTGAAAAGACCAATACAATACACCTTAAAATGCCATATACGAACAAAGGATAGAAAAGCTTTTTGTATGACAGCATCCGTAGTAAATGGTAGAACATTTTTTGATAATCCAACTGAAATGGGAGATATACTATAATTTTTATATTTTATACATGTCATGTAGGTGGTATTAAGTTTTCATGGAGTATAAATATAGCCGTCATATTTTGAGCAACGTGCCATTTATGATGACTTTTCATTAAACTTTCTTCCAGTTCAGCAACTCCTTCTCATTTGCATATATTGACATATTGTATTTTATTGCCAACAAAATGGGTTAAATATATTGCAACTGGTCATGCCAAATGAAGATGGGTCTGGAGTAAGTAATTGAACCTAAGCCATCTGCATAGTCAATGAGTTTGGCAGCCATCACCACCCTTCATCAACTTAGGGTTGACTGAAGAAGCAATACATTTATAAGAACTCCCGTGTAGATTTTTATGATTCGGATTGGTTCTTGGGGTATTGTGAAACTCTTCGTTTTTGCCAATAAAGCAATGCTAAAGTTTTTGATAGACGATGGAGTGAACTGTGTTATAGGTACCTGACCGAAAATCGTTAATTTAAGGCTCAAGGTTCCATAATACATACTATAAGCCAACTACTATTGAAGAAGATCTTTTTATTACATGACTTCCATGAATAAAATCTTTATGGAAAGGCCATCGACGCCACAGGTTGAATCAAGTTACTTTTTCACTGCATGTATATAAGCTCTCTTGATTTATATGGAGTTTTGTATGCAATAGTTGCCTACATGCAAAAGAGCATAAAAAACAATGCATAATAGTTAACAAAATGAGATCAAGTTGAAGAGGTCAATGTTAATGTGTTTTAAATTAGTGGCTCAGGCTCGAAATAAATTGGACCACATGCAAATATTCATACATTGCCAGTATTACTACTTTCCAGTCAGGCATAAAACTATGCACAGAAAATCAGAGATCTAATCTAGCTGCCTTCACACCAGGAAAAAATAGTAAATGCCGACTTCCAGACACTCTGCAATATTTTAAGTACTTTATCACCATTAAGACTTTAGTACTTCACTGCGACTTATCTCCAAAATTTATGTGAATTACGCACTGTTGCCTATAATGATGCAATTCTTTTCTATTTAATTGTTGTTTTTATTAGCAGTAAAGTAAACGGAATTAAGAGTTATTCCATTTATTTAGGAGTATTCATTGTAAATGACATTGAATATTAATTTAATTCACTTGACGCTAGGAAAACTTTATTTATAGAGATAATTTTTGTGAAGTGTTTTAAAACATATTGTGTGCTGCAATATGAAGCATATGAAAATGCTCACTATATGTAGTACATACACGAAATTTTCGTCCAGACGCGCACCACTAATCTAAATCCAGTAAAACAATAAATTAAATCCCAGCTAATGAAAGTTATACATTTCAGTGAATGTCATTGTCATTGTGAAAACAATTCTACCAAGAGTAAATTACTACAATAATTGATACATTCAGAATACATTACCATATTACATACGGACTAGTTGAAATAAAGGATAGCTTTAGAGTGAAGAAAAAACAAAGGCAATCAAATTTTATTATGAAAAATAATTTGCATTGGTGCTTTATGATTTATTTCATTCAATTGGCAGTATGCATCCACACGCATGCTACTGCGAATTTCAACTCAACTTCAACTGGTCGTAAATCTCTATAAACGTTATCATCCGGTCCAGTTTCATATATAAACTAAGTAACTATACTGTATAAAGATATGAAGGTAAACAGAAATTATCAGTTGTTTTGAGCTAATCCAAAAGCTAAAACAATATTTGATTTTAGAGTTATTAGAATGTGTCTGAAATTGTTTAGCCGCATTAGCTATACTTAGTTTTTCTTCAACTGATAAAAATTTGAATGAAACAAGAATTACAGAGAATACAGATTGAAAGTCGATGGGCAAATTCCAAAATTGGAATTCCAATTCCATTCAAAATGGCACCGTTCGCAGATTTAGCCTTATTGGCATAATATGAGTAAAGCTTGTAGCAACTATAAGTTTATCTTCTTTCGCAAAGTTCAGCCTCTTTCCTGAAATCGGAAGACTCTCAACATGGATTATCAAAAATCCTTCATTAAGCTACTCAAGCATGATAAAATACACAGAAATACTATTTTCCACTTTTAATATATTATTACACAAACCACTTACCGTTCTATTTTGCCGCATTACGCATTGATGTGCTAAAAATATTGGATTGATGAAGCTTTTTGGGGGATGCTTAAAGGGAAACTGCAGGAACCCATCAATAATTTGAGATTGTCGAGATTAATTATGGCTGTGGTGTGGCGTGTTGCCTTCGATTATTTAATTGGATCAGGAATATTACAGGAGGAAGTGTTTCTAAGAGTGGCTCTTTAATAATATTGATACTGTGAACGCAGTTTACCCAGACAAGTATGACGTTTCCTTCTTGTATTAAGTAGACAGAATATGCGTCAGATTCAAAATGCATTATATTCCACATCAAATTTGAAGTTTAACATATGGCTAGGTAGGATTAATTTGACCAAATTATCTCAAATTACTCACAAATAATAATTTAACGAAGAGAAACAATAGTATGCATTTCTTAAGAGATCTACTTAAGCATACTTGCCATTCGAGTAATGAATGCTTCAACACTCTCATACTCATTTAAAAATATTTCGTCCACAAATTAGCGTTAGTTTAAGAGTGACTGTAACTGCATAAACGCAATGATTTTTGTTAAGTGATGACGGAAAGACAATACACAGATCACATTTGAGCACATCAAATCCAAAATTTAAACTTGTACAACATCATATGTATGAAAAGGACTTATGATCCCGAGTAAAATGTGTCAAATTTTCAACAAATGAATCAAGGTCCTTACATTTATTTATATTCAGAGCATTTGGATTTTCACATGATGTGTATAACACATCAATATTTATTTCTGCTTAATTACCAAAAATTTTTCATTTTTTAAGCGAATCGTTTAGTTATTATCGATAAAAAGTAGCTAAATTATGTAAACATAGTCTTCATTTGGTTTCATAAACAATTCGTTGATGTGGATGATGCCATAAAAATGATCAGCTACCAAGTTTTTTAGATCTCCCAAGTTTTCACTGTGTATTTATTATATCATAGATAGATTATTGCAAGTGTTGCTTGCATTTTCATTTCTTCTGCATAAGGAAATTTACACTTTCTCGAGGTTTTTGATCTTAGACGTAGTGACAGTTTTAATCTCATTAAAGACATCAGAAGCCATAAAGAGACAATCTTACCAAATAAGTTCATACAACTTACTTAGATTACTTATATAAAATGAATATACTAATAAACCATTCCATAATACTATGTGTAGGCATAATGTGTGAGGTAGGGGTAGTAATAAAAAAGCATGAAATCTATTAAATGGACCAGGTGAAAAATGCAAAATGCGGAATTATGCTTCGTGGTTGTTGAATACGGAATCCCAGCTATGAGAGCTTTCTCACCGCTATCACTGCTTCTGTAAGTTTTCATCCCACTCGTTTTCGCATGAGTAAAAATGCTAGTTGCTACCTAACTTCTAAACCGAAACCGAACGTTTCTTTGCATTGCAAACTCACAAACCTGCATTTTTATTTGCGGACTGTTGTACAGAGACAAAAATGCATTGTGCATTATACACACAGTACTCAACTCATCGCATAAACATGGTTCTCCTACACCCACTACTTCTATAAAGCATAGCTAAAGAAGCCCAGAAAAAGGGAATATGATCAGCAACAGGATCATCATCATGAGAATTAAAACACACAGCTGCTTCACATGAATCTTTCTAAGTAGACATGTATATCAACATGCATAAAAACTTTCAGTCATGAAACAAACCAAAAAATACGATCACTCGAGAAAGGTAAGAAACCTTTGGTGGAGCATTGCTTTACCTCGTTTGTACTAAAGGTTTCATAAAATTTCGGTCAAGCTTTTGGTTTTGATTTATGACTGGAAATAATAGTTTTAAAGACGTTGCTTTATCTAATCGATTTGTTATCTACAAAACATCTTCAATAATAACAAGCTGTACATATAATTTGCCACGAACCACAGATAAATCGTTTTGGCTCAATCGGTTGAGACCACATCACATTTTCACTAATGACTGTGATTAGCAGTTTTTGATTGATATATTAACTACTCGACTATGGCAAGCTTAAGAAACGATCTCTCACAACAAGAGGCAGCATCCACGGGAAGCTGTGAAGAGGAGATGGCTGACAAGCAGCACCAAAATCACTGTGATAAATGCATTAGTCCAGGTCGGTGTGCAAAATACAGAGCACTACATAAAAATGATCCAAATATTGGGTCGATCACTTGCCCGATAATCAGTTGCCCGCATAAATGTGGTTGGCAGTTTCATGACTGCAAGAAAAGTGAGCATGAGTTATTGTGCTCACGAGCAAAGGTTCCGTGCATTAATAAGGAGTATGGATGTCCATGGATAATGGAACGATCTCATCTGGCGAAGCATTTACCAAGCTGTCCAGCAAGGTACAAATTGATCTCAATGCATGAACTTTTTCATTTCAAATATAGTTCCATACTATTCATATATGTGGTGGGTTTTGCAGCGTTGTGGTATGCACAATGGAGTGGAACCGATGGCCTTTACCTCCTGGAAAATGCCAACCTTTTGCAATGGACCCTGACCATTTAGGTAAAGTTTCATTGATTGATCAGCCCTCAGCGATAAGTATGCATTGTGCAAGGGAGGTGTTAAAGCACTTGGTGCAATAAAATGTCTGGATTTATATCTTAATTTCAGATGTAAGCGCAGCCCAAGTAGATCAGCAAACTATAAAGTTGTGGAACGAGAATATACCATCATCATTGAAAAATACACTCAAGACATACATGAATGAGCGACATCCAGTGATGCCTCTTGGTGTCTCGGGTCATAATCGCATTCCTCAATGCATAATTGACGCAAAACACTTGACTGATCCAGACGATATATCCGAATCCCCAGATACCACGGAACATGATGAAAGCTCCGACTCGCCTTGGGGCTCGAGAAAAGCTCCGCCGGGTTTGCAAGAAAGCGTGTGTCATAAGCTGAAAGCTTTAACGTTTGATAGTGGGACCTGTAATGGTGCAAGCAAAAGTACAAGTTCATCAGCTAGAATAGTAAATGAGCTGCCAAAATCGCAAGAGACTCGGAAGGAATCAGGAGGTTGTGAAAAAAATAATGATGATAATGATGAGCAGGATGTGGACGAGGGTTCAACATCCTCCTCTGCGGATTTGTTAAGCTGTGATAATGCTGACGGGTGGGAATGTGATCTCTCTGAAGTTCTCAAAGGATATGATACACCAGAGGTGCTAAAACACAAATCAAGTAGCAGGAAGGAGCCCCTTTTAAACCTGACTGTGGAAATCATTTCCAAATATCAGTGTAAACCCAACTCCATGTTTTCATTCATCTGCGCGCGAGAGTTCCGGAGAGATGAGTTGGCAGATCACTTCAAACACTTTCACACCGAAATACACACGCAACTAAACGGTTGGTTGTTTCAAAGGTGTCCAATGGCTAATCAAGGGTGCTCATATGGAATACATAGACTGTTCCCTACTGACCATAATCATCGCATTGTCTTCAGCAAAGCGCTTTCAACATTTAGTTATACTTCTGTCAAGCCGCTCATTTGCTCAGCTACTAGTACGCACCCTCATGATAATTTCTAACCTTTTATTTATTTGACTAATAATCCATTTTGTATAAATATCCTAATTATTCTTTAGTAGAAGGAGGAAAGACGCCATTATCTTTGCTGAACTTACCATTCGAACTACTTGTTCATATTACAAAGTTTTTGGATCCATTAAGGTAGCATGAGAAAGATTTTGTTCTTCATGGAATATGATCAAGTTTCTCATGTATTTTAACGGATATTTTGTGTATTTTCGTAGCTTGAATTCTATGGCTCAAGTGAACTCATTGTTGGAAGATGTATGTCGTGACCGACTGATTCAACGTGGAATTGTTGTTTTACACTGGGAGAAAGCATTAGACAAACCTGGGTGGATCGTCAATGAACACGTAAATCCATGTTTATGCAACACTCATTTAACACATGAGACGTAGGATACTTTTTTAAACTGAATTATTTCACTGTTTAAGAAATGGATGTACACAGTCTCCTTTTCACCAATCAAGAAATGGGTACTTGGCGAGATAGGACGAATGGCAAACCACATTAAAATTTGCCCATGCTATGAGAGGTAAAAAATAGCAAATACAAAAATGTATTATTTTTGTGAAGACAGGCCCCTATAATGCATCCTATTAATCTTTTTTATTGCAGAAACATTCCAACACGACCATTTAGTTACCACACGCAAGATCTTCCAGCAAGTCCGGTTTTGAAAAAACATTTGTGATAATACCTAACTACATACGTGTAAACTATAACTATATTTATTATGTCGTGTTCATGCAGGATTTCGACAAAATGTGCTTTCCAATAACCAAGAACAATCAGCAAACAAAACATGTAATGCTAATAGTTTATATATCAAATAACATTACGAAAAAAATAAAATAAAAGTTCTTATAGTCTACTGGCAGGAAGGAGGTCATTTTTCATTTATTTTCATCTATATCGTCAAGTACTTGTGGATTCAGTTTGAAAATATACAAGAAATGAACATGAGACAAACAATAATGTAAACTGTAAATAGAACAATAACTTAATTAGGACTAGGAATTACAAATGTTCTATTGATTGACAAAACTACGCATTTAATTATAGTTAATTAAGTAAGGTGAACAATAAAATGCATTCGGTATTCTTGTACGTTATTGTTTATGAAATGATAACGTATTTACGAGAGACAATAATATTCTTGACTACGTTATGATGTGCTAGATGGTTGATCGTGGTGCGACAAAACTTTTATAAATTTGTAATTGTAAATTGAGATGCACACTAAAATTTACTCGGCTTTTGTATGTTTCGCATTAGCTTGGGTGGAGGCTTTCCGGTTCTTTTCCTTCTCAGCTAGTACCTTCTTTGACTCGAGATGCAAATTGTTCAAGTCGAATGTATTGATTACATTTTCTTTGTTGAAGTGAAACTTGGAAAGTTTACCATTGCTGTCCACTAAGGGCCGGTACATGACAGGATTGCCCTCTTTGAAGAGCATGAGGGTTGGAAGTTGCTTAGAAAAGGATGAGTCTGAGATTCGAAACTCTGCCGCAATTTCCGGAAAACGGCCAACATCAACTTTGCCAAACTTGAGATTATCCAGAGCATATCTAAAAAGACCAATGAAGAGATGCTACATTTCTCACTTTGTTTTATAATAGTCACAGCTAAATTTTTTAAAGCATTAGGTTTACTAACTTTTCGGACAGTTCAGCGAAAACGGGAGCAAAATTGACACAAGCTGGATTCCAGGCAGTGTAGAATTCAATGAGCCAATGGACTTTGCGATCTCGGGTAATCTCCTCCCTGAATGTTTTCCCGTCTCTGAAATATAGAACTTTCTGTGGTCCAGAGTAGGTAGGTTGCGGGAGGAGTAATCCTTGTACTAAAATTAATCAAACCGTATTACACATCATCATGCAAAAAATTCAATTTACTTCATTGGTGTTGCTAAATAAGAGGTCTCCAAGATTTAAATAACTTACACAAAAAGAAAAAAAGGTAAAGGAGACCGTAAGGCTTGTAAAAGAAGAACCACAATACTGTATTGGCGACTTTGCAGTAAACGAAGGCATTGGTTAAATATGACACCACCGACAATGAGCCAGTTTTCCTTGCTCTAATCATCACAATCATCAGTAAGAAGAAGAGAATTTCTGTTTCTCGCATTTCAAAAGTACAGTCTCCAGAAAACACAAAATCGCATACTGGTGGAATGAGTTTACACGTGAGGTATGACAAACTCAAAATCAAATTCACGATGTAGTATGGGTGCAAAAGAGTTTTCAGCTCCTCAACGGTCACGATACCCATTTTGAAGTGATTGTCTGAATGTACACAAGCAGGTAGATATTTATGTGGAAAGTAATTAAAGAATCAAGACAATCCAAGAACACAAATCAATTCCCGGTACAATACAGCTCTGGTATGGTAATATGTAGGTCACACTGATGTCATCATTTGTGCATTGGTCATTTCAGCAATGAACCGCGATGTATCCCTAGAAATCCAGCATTCAAGGTGCGTGTCCCCGTTCCACTTGCCAAAATTCTGTTCGTTCCACTGTTTGCCCACACGCACGACCCTGTGCTAGCGGTCAAGAAACCTGAACCTGAATGTGTTCAACGGAGAACGGAGAACGTTATTCTGTGCACCGATGGTATTCCGTTTTTAAGTGTGCTTGACTAATTAATTAATTACATATAACAAATTTCGTAGGAGTAATACATTTGTAATTTGTAGTTCGGGTAAAATGCAGCACTGGTTCGATTTATTAAAAATGTAAGACCATATATGATAAAATTTGAATAGAATTCAGACGTGCAACTTCATAAGATCTCTCTGTTTTGAAAAAAAAACATCACTCTCCTAAAAATACCTAATCGTTTGATTTCGAGAAGTAGCACATGAGAAAGGAAAGAGAAAGTTGTTTAGTTTTAGCAGGATAGGATTCTCCAGAAAGAGCTTTCAACCTCGCGCAGAAATCACTTTGCCCATTATCTTGTTATCGTATTGCAGTAGTATTGCATTGGCTGGATTGCTATTGGATAGTACAAAATTACATCCAAGGTGAGCAAGAAAGAAAGAAGAGTGGAGACGAAGAGTCAACGTTCGTTTTATGTAAAAGTATAATGTGTGTATTGGAAGTAGTGGAAGTTTAGAGATTCAAAGGAAAACAACAAAGACCGTGTGCGTGTGTGTTGATGCAGTTTTGCAACACGTCATCATAACTTTCATAACCACTTTTAAAACATATTATTTACACATTATGCACTATTGACTAAACTGCATTGCATTCTTAAAAAGATGATCCCACATGTTTTCTTTGAATGAAAAATGTGCATCCCCTTACGTTCCAAATTTTCATTGATACTTGAGTTGCCGTGTATTTGTATGAAAAATTGAAAGCGTGATTTTTGCTAGAAAATGATGAGTGATCAAACGTGTCAAAATTCTGCAATTAAATTATTTTATCAAAGAAAGGTCAATCAGCCGCTGAATGTTTTATTGCTATTTTTTCTAAAGGTTCTTTTTTATGACAATGAATTTGTGATATATAAATATTATGCCGGTTTATTAAGCAAGCAAAATAGTGAATGCAAACTACCTTCAATTATACAGATTTGTGTCTGTAGGGTTTTTTGTGAAACGGGTAAAAGAATTTTTTTTGTTTTCGTACGATCCTTCTGATTAACTTACTTCATAAATGAAATATAAGCACCTTTTTAATTGTAAATCAAAGTTCTATTATTACTTATTATTTCGCAACTTTCTGGTTTACTTGTTACAATAATGGAACTAACTACATACTTTTAAGGAATGAATTTCTTCTATGTAGGTAGAAGAATCTATGAGAGTTCTTTCTATTGATTAATGCTCAGCTTGAACAAAATTACTCAGAGTATAAATTGAGTATTTGATTCCTTTGTCTCTCCGCATATTCGAGATCATTGACCACAAGCACGTCATCCACAATGATTTGCCCTTTGAAATACTTATCCAGCACACTATGCCAAACAGCGAGACCTGCGGCGCAGATAGATGTGTAACCTTTATAATTCTGGAAAAGTTCCTTTAGTGATCCATTTTGTGTTGAGTTTGTATTGATAATTATGTGATAGGTGCCGTCAGGTTCCAATGCCAATGCGTATGTGTTAACTGAGGTATTATTTATGGGCTCAATATTTTTGTCCACAGCCCTTATAGTTGTCTTTCCAGGCTCTTGAAATTCCGCACTTAGCCTGCTCAAACTTGAGGGGCCACAGATGTATGGACCAATTTGCATAATATATGGAGTTTGAATTCCAAAATCATCAGTACTAAATTGGCAATCATATAATCTCAAAAATGCTAGTTGACAATGCGCTTTAGATTGAAACTGTACGCTGAACTGAAGAACCAATGTATCATTGCGATTATTGAAAGGTGGAAAAGAGGTTGCTATCATGTAAAATTCACCACCTTTGTTGTTTGTAATGAGACCATAATTTGGTCGTGAATGATTGCTTTTTCGTGCATAAACCCTGGAAAACTTGTTGTACACTTTGGTGTTTGAACCGTTTGCGTTCTTTGCATGTACCCATTCACTAGACCAATTACGGAAAGTGAATTTCTCTTCTAAAATAACTCGGGTTTGTGGCTCCTTCCCCTTGTGTCTTCTATTGCCGGACTTTGCAGGCTGTCTACCCCCACTACTGTGGTAGTGATGATTGTTGTTGTTATTATTGCTGCCATTTTGATTCGGTGATGAAGTAATATCTTCTTCAGTTTCTGAACTGTTATCATCATCCGGGCTAGGTGTTGTGTTTTCTGAACTGCCGGATTCACTAGTTTCTTCATCTTGATGATTATGTTTATTGTGCTTGTTGGATGTTCCATGTACATTGACGTTATCCTGGTTTGCTGTTATGCACACCTAAAAGGTTCAAGATGCTTCGTTGAAAACCAATATATTTTGACATTTCGAATAAAATGGAATATACTTATATACCTACCATTACGCCATTTTTTGTTGAAGATCTTTTGTAGCGCCCAAGACTGTAAAAAGAGGTGATGTTGCAAGGAGAACTGTCATCTTCTTCCGCTGACGTCAATCGAAAATGAATTCCGATGAAAAGGAAAATTCCACATAGATGAATGATAACTTTCTTCATTTCCATATTATCTGATTTTGTTTAAATTTTTTAAAACTCTAAGGATAGAATTCAGTAGAGTGCACTAGAAAACCAAAAAGAATGAAATGGAAACGCTCAGTACAATAAAAGTGAAGTGTAAATATGTTGTTTTAAAATTCATGCTTTGCATAAATAGTACTAATGCTACAGATATCATAGTCCCTTGACGTCCTCAATCTGCCAAGGATTGTCACATTGATGAGTTTATTGCTTCATATACTTTTAGATAGTTCGTGGTCTGCTACTCCAGTAAACAGTGTGTGTGCACGCTTAAACTGGATTTACGATTTATTTTCAATAAAATTGTAGATTGTTTTTTGTTGCGAAATACACATTTTTAGAATAATTTAGATAAACATGTAAGATAAGAAAGACAGACTTTCCACATTTTGATGTGTAACACAAAGCTCACATCCGGCAATTATACTGATGTGCCTTGTATCGTAACTTTTGTTTTTCTCCTCATTTAAACTCATCATTCATTATTGTTATTATACGCGAAACTCAAACTCATTTGACCTTAAAACGTTAATGTAAAAATTGTGAAATAATAAATCTAGAAAATATATGTTCTACATATAAAATGCATGGCATACGCAGTCATTTGACATTTGAACATGTCAACATGTACATGATTTTAACTAAGAAATGAAAATGAAGCTGCTTATTTGTACGCATACCGAATTTGGGGTACTTTGAGAAGATCAAGAGTGAAAGTTAGTAATTCTGTTTTAATTGGTATAAATAATGAAGTAATGGGATACGCACGTATCAATAATTGAATGTAATAAAATAACGATGATGAGGTAACTCACGGCATTGATATTCCAACAATATGCATGACTATACATAGCCACATCTCATTTATACATTAGCACCTTACAAATTTGTAAAATGTGTGCTGAAAAAATAGTTCTAGGAATGTTTTATCAGTTAATGTATGTCATATGTATCGTCGGGCTGAAGAAATTACAAGCCTTCCTTTACGTTTAGGGTTTTAGGTTTAGATTATATGGGTGATGTTCTCTATGATTTACAGTCGTCCATTCGTAATGAAAACCTTAAGGACTACCTTTTACTTTTGGCAATGACAAGCTCCAGGGCCCAGGGATTATTCATATATAAGACGGGGACGGGGGAAATCATGTCTCGTTTTTCTACAACAAAGAATAGCAACAGCCATCTAATCCACCTAAGCACTTTGTTTCCTAATCCTGGTGAAGACGTCTGCTAGCCTCTTTTACATACTTCACTTTAATTTATACACTTAGGTATTCTTCATATTTTTAAGCTTTGTGACTTTTGTAAGGAACAAAATTTAACATTGAACATCATCGATCCAAATGCGCATAGAATGTGAGTCCATACATAATTCAATACTAACCAGTACAAAAACGCAGTAGCAAGCGGCAAAGGTGATTTTTTATGCCTGAATCACAGTTGACAGTCACAATATTTTCTTTTTCAATCATATCAAAGTTTGGCTTGAGACGATGAACAAGTGTCATGCCCATTGACTCTAAACGTATCACAGTCTTACTCAGTCTTAGATAACATGTACTTAATTTTGATTGGCATTTTACTCATAGTTTTATATCTTTATTCACAAAAACGACCGAAAAATTTTCCACCAGGTAAATAATATGAATTTAGTATATTTACTCAATAATACTGTAATGCTCAAATGAACTCAAGAATTTATTTCGCAAAGTTTTTACATATAAAATTTTGAATGATATATTATTAGGTCCTTATGGACTTCCCGTGCTTGGACATCTTCGTCAATTAGGTACCAGCCCTTTCAAGACTCTCTTGCAACTCAAAGAAAAATATGGTCCAATTGTTTCTGTTGACTTCGGCAGTTACCGGTAAGAATCCAAGTTTCAAACATTTCGTGATTGCAAGAACTGTGCAGTGGTTAATATTACAATCTATTTTACGTCAGAGCAATCGGAATAAGTGATTATAAAATTATCCGCGAAGCATTGGCCGATCCTGCATTTGCTGGTCGTCCAAGCATCAATGTTTTTCAACATAGAAGTAACGATGTTATTGCACGGGGTAAATTGAGTTTAACGTTTTTTAGCACTCCCTAAAGGTTTTCGCTATGCATAATATGATAAATTTTTAATCTTATTTAGGACTTTTATTTACCGAGGGACGCCAATGGGCCGAACAAAGGCGATTTACTATCCGACAATTGAAGGATTTGGGCTATGCAAAGTCATCTTTGGAGACCATGATCCAAGAAGAAATTGTTGATTTTATTGCTAAACTGAAAAAAGAATGTGATCACCCGATTTCCCTACGAACAAAATTTCACGCATCCATTTTAAATATAATATGGTCACTAATTGTCGGAGAAAGAAGTAATAGTGACGAAATCACTGCAATTTTCAAAATGTGCACACAGTAAGTCCGTAATTTCATACTTCAGACAAATCTTTTAATAACCTATTTATCTTTATCAAATTATGACCCTTAAACTTTGATAAAAACTTTAAACAGATCCATAGAAGAAAATAACGGTTTGGCTTCCCTCTGTATGTTTCTCCCATGGTTGGCCAAGCTATTTCCCAAATTGTCTGGATTGGAGGAAATGAATAAGCATCTGGTGCCGTTGTGGACTTTCTTTCGAAGGCACATCAATTATCATAAAGATACTTTCATTCCTGGACAGATACGGGATTTCTTGGATGCTTATATAAATGAAATATTAAATACTACGGATCCCGAGTCAAGCTTCTTTAAGGATGTTGGAGGTTTCATAAGAAAAATTTGATTTGATTTTATGATTTATATTTATATTTGCATGATATTTGTAAAGTTCGAATTATTATTTACTATTTTACAACTTTAGAACGGTCTATGATGTCGACACTACTGGATTTATTTTTTGCCGGAGGAGAGACTACTGCAAATACAATTCACTGGGTCTGTCTTCATCTAGCTGTACATCAAGGTGCCCAAGAGAAACTTCAAAATGAAATCGACACTGTCATTGGTCGTGGCAGATTACCATTGCTCAGTGATGAAAACGACATGCCCTATACTCATGCTGTGATCCAAGAGTCGATGCGACTTGCGTCTTTAATTCCATTGGCGATTTTTCACAGTACAACACAAGATGCTGAATTACAGGGCTATAAGATACCGAAAGACACAATGGTGCTAATAAATCTTTACAGTGCTTTACGTGACAAAGATTATTGGGGGGATCCTGAGGTTTTCCGACCGGAGAGACATATTGATGGCGATGGAAAAATTATCAAGCATGAGCCGATGCTAACTTTTAGCATGGGAAAGAGGGTGTGCATTGGGGAAACGTTGGCACGAAATGAATTATTTTTGTGGATTACTACTCTTTTCCAAAATTTTAGCGTTGCAACAGATCCGGAAAAGCCAAATATTTCATTGGACCCGGTTGTGACATGGATACTTCTTCCTCCCGATCACCATCTAATATTTAAACAGAGGCACAATAATTAATGTTTCTGGTAGAAGTGACAGGCATTCTTTATAGATGCGCATTCATGCATGTTCATAATGTGTCGTGGGATTTGCGACTTTTACAATACGAACCATTTTGAAGATACATAATACGACATGAAACTTTGTGGTCCTTTTCTATGGATGGGTTATTAAGTTATTAGTGGAAAATACAATGGAAGGCATTTTGTTGTTTGTTTTTAGATTAATAAAGCTTCTAACTATTTAAAAGATATAGTTCATGTATGTTCATTTAATCTCACCAAACATTTACTTAATTATTTTAAATACCTTTCGTACTCAACATGTTTTTTGCAAGTTGATAATTGCACGGAAGATGTCATTACGCATTTCGTTTGTCGTGTACGCAGGCTTATACATACGAGCACAAAGAAAAGAGATTTACCTATATACTGTTGCATTGTTATAAATTGCAACATTACACTATGAGACCATATAGTTGCAGTTGTATACATTTCTATGTATAGAAACTTCCGGTCATAGTGCTGACTCATGAAAATTATTCTCATGCTATATTTACTATTGACCATGATTCAGGATGATTGAACCAGAGATAATCACAAGCTGCCACTATGAAAGCCTCGGATTGTTGCCTACAATGCATATCGGAAAGCCCAAAATATCAAAGTGCACCTATGTGTTTGGTAAATAGACGCAAATCTCTTTTATACGCTGGACTAAACCAATGATTCCTCAGTTCAACCAAACTATAATATGCACTAGATAATTTATATGCCACAGTCCTTGCTACTTTTGAAATGAAAAATAACTGGGAGAATATGGCGTGTGTAGTTTTACAACCGGAAGTCTATCATTTTACTCATACCCTAACCGACGTCGGTAAGTATTGGAGTCCTTTTGTGTTTGAAGTCTTTTGACATAGCATATTGTAAAAGCTGTCCTCATTTTGGTGGGGTTAAATACAAACGCAACATGCAGCGACCAGTGACTCGCATATTTTTATTGTTTGCAGCAATAGTGTACGTATTTTTAACAAAAAAATACGCATCAGTTTATTGTCAGAATCATCAAACAAAAGTTGTCCTAGCCCCTATGATTGTGATTTCATAAACAAGCTACGAATTTACATGAATGAATAGAATAATACATAGATATATTATGATGGTGCAACTCCACAGAAATATGCATCAAAATGAAATATTATGCTCATACCCATAAACTTCCCACTGGAAAAACATTCAATATTTGCTATTCACCTACTGTAAGTAAAAGCATTGCTAATAAATTCCCATATTTGAACTTATCGTAGTTTTAAGGGGTGAAAAATACGTGACCTATGTTTAGCTTCCCTTATTGCATTAATAAAAGCTACATTTAAAATTAATGTAAAGAGTTAGAGAAAGTGCATACGTGAGCATAAACCCACACTTCTTATCCTAGCTTTTGAACACTGTAGTTATAAAAACTTTTCGAAACACTCCAAAATGAAGGATCATATCGTTATTGTAACTTTTGTATTTCTCTTGCAAATATATTTTGCATCTACCGAAAATAGCACAGTTACACAAAAGGCAAAAACTCCGGCAGATACCGGATTTTCAGAGTGCTTAGATTCTACAAAGTGCAACCTTAGCGAAGGTTTCATATGCAAAGACGGTTTCTGTAAATGTGCATATGAGACGTTAATATTTAACCCGGATACCAAAAAATGCATGGCAAATGTTGGGGGTCAATGTGGTTTCTTTATTGGGAGCTCCAATGCAACGATGGCTCCATGCCCGGAAAATGCTATGTGCGTGTTCTGGAATAACGACGCGTTTAAGGCAAACTATCAATATGTGGAGAAACACTGCGTGTGCATGACTGGTCATTACAAAGACGACGCAGGCAATTGTGTCCCCTTTGCGAGATTTGCGGAGGAGTGTGATGAAAAGCGGAAATGTGATGTGGAAAGTGACCTCGTTTGCTCGCCATCCTCGTCAAAATGTGAATGTCCCTTCGGAACAGATCAGTATTATGACAGAGAGTTGAGAAAATGCATATCATACGTTGGTGGTAATTGTACCATGTACTGTGTAGATGACGCATTTTGTGAAAATTACAGTCCGGAAGTGAATGTCAATCCTAAAAGATGGACAATGGCTGAAGGGCCTAGGGATTTCGCTACTGAGACAATTTGCCAATGTCGAGCAGGATATGAGCCTAGTTCAGATCGCAGATGCAAGTTGATTCCTCCTGGCTACAATTCGCCCTGTTATGGAGAAGAAGAAAGCTGTGACACCAAAAGAAATCTACGTTGCATTGATAAAATATGTCAGTGTAACAATCCTCTTCACCAAGCATATAGTTATGAATTTGGAAGATGTCTAGGCTCGGTTGGAGATATTTGTGATCCACAACTTTTGGACAGTTGTGTTCCAAACGCAAAATGTACCTTTCAGGAGGCTTCTAGAACCAACACTTGTGTTTGCCAAATGGGTTACTCCGCCACACCATCTCGAAAATGCATGAAAAGTTTTGGACAAGAATGTAATAACGAATTTTGCAATGTTTTCTCGGGTCTTGCATGCATCAACAAAACTTGTCAGTGCTATGATTCCTTCCTAGAATATGACGAATTGACAATGTCATGTGTCAGCTCAGTGGGTGCACCTTGTGGAAAAGTGTACTTACCTGTCGAATTGGAGGAATTTGCTCTAAATGGCCACATGTCCCCAATGCGACAACCATATTTGACCAACAGCATTAGAAATCAGTACATGAATATGAAGTCAATGTGCATGGAATGTGATGGGTATCACATTAAATGCCCCGAAGGATCAGCGTGTGTGTCCGAGTCTGAAGTTCTGATGGTGGTCAGAGGGAAAGAAAGAAAGCGATGCAGAATTCCAGCTACATGATTAAGTTGTAGTGCGCCATGTACTTGCAAATCATATTATTGTATTACCTACTACTATTGTTGTAAAAGACTACTATTACTGTAATCAAATGCAAGGGAAACAATATACAAAACTTATGACCTCAATAAAATAAAACCTTACTTTGAAAATGACATTTAATGCTTGTACTTTTAATTATCATTCATAATAATGAAACTAGAACAACTTTAATTGTGATTCCAATATATGGCAATATTGACAAAGATTGAGCGCACAAATGATGTGCTACATAAACATTTGCAAACTATGTGGTTTACAAATTGGCAACAATGAACTTGATAATAAATTAAACTCGGTAAATACATTAATATGTAAATAGGAAATCATAGCAAAAAAGTGTAAATATTCAGAGCAACGAAGTATTGGACATCCAAGAATCTGGAAGTCATGCAGCTCTCGTATATTGCAAACAGTATTTAAAAGACTGATTACAAGAATTTCCAAAGCATTAAACTTTTATCTTCTTCTGATGAACATTGACCAAAATCTGCACCACATGCTGAAGGTGTTCGGATTGCATCCTTGTAGGGAGGCTTGGAGCATAGACATTCCCTGGTCCCTCATGGAATAAAAGGGTGCCATAATGGATGAAAGAATGCTTCTCCTGTTGGGCTTCTGGCTTGAGCTGGAATCAATTTCGTTGCTGAAACTCTGATACTGAGGACTTTGTTGTGGCTGCTGTTGTTGTTCATAGTACTGCTGGTAACTCGAGGATGATGCAGCCTGTTGCGCAAATGGACTTTGTTCTTGCTGTTGGTACTGGAATACTTGATTAGAAGACGGGGATCCGGCAGATGCAGAGGTTTGGCTGTACTGTCTCTGTTGACTTTGAAGGGTTCGACAGTCTACACTTTTCAAAATGGTTAAGGACACCACCACACAAGCAAGTGACAACTTTGCCAAGAAATTGAATGTTGTTTGATCAATCATTTTGAAAGAATTACTAATAAGGTCGTTACTGATTCCGGAAAAAAACTGTCGGTCTTTGTTAGCTTCCCAGAGCTGCGAGTTGTCGGTTTTTACTTTGAAGAAGCACAAACAATGAATGTCAAGCTTGTGTTACTCAAACTTGGCGTGAAAAATGAACTGCTCACATTTTGCAAATTTGCTTTCCCTTATATCATCTTCTGGTTTGAAGATCCTTGTCAAGCGTTATGAATGAATTGATCCCTGCATCCGTTTGAGTAAAGCATGCATGCGTTTCATAGTATATATGATGATGTCCGCATTCCTAGAATATAAACCTGAGATGAAGATTACCAATTTATTGCAACTCAGACTCTCAGAGTGTCTTGGCCATTCTCCTCAGTTTTGTCATTTATGCTCGTCATTATAACATGCATGGTAAAAGGACTCAAAACTAATTTATTTAAAAAATATGAAAGTAATGCGCCCGGCTGGTTACATGAATGTGAGTTCTAAAAATGGTGTAGTAATGACGTGTTGGCGTTCGTCGCTTTAATACTAGAATAGCAATCGCAATCATCAGTTTTCCTCGCGTCCTTATAACCCATTGCAATACATTCGTTACGCACTGCATTGCGTAGTTGAAAAATGCCATGATTGTTTACGAACTTACGAACTACTAAGATTAGATACTCAAGTCGATAAGATTTTTGTGTAGGAATTAATGGGTATATAGAAATACGGCATTACAGCATATACATAACCAATACAACTTTTCCTTTGTCATAAACAAAATGCATACGTATTTTAAAAGTCATAGTCATAATGTATACACAATCGCCGTCATCTTGAGACTTTATAGTCATTGTCATCATTTTCGAATTTGTAGGTTCAAGTCGAAGAGCAAGTGTTATACACATGTATTTATTTTGCATCTCTGTATCCCTTTCTTGCCTTATGCTACCGTGACATTCACTTTCCTTTAAGCAAATAACATTAGTGAGGGAGGAAGCATAATATTGGTTCGTTGTGTGAAGAAAATGCTAATGTGTTAATGTTATACTGATGATGTTGTTAGCACCACAGGATCTAATTTTGGCACCCTGAAACCCTGTCCCGATGCCAATCTTGCCGTGTGAAACAAACTTTGAAAAGTCTGCTGTGAGAGAACCATATTGTTATGCAGATGAGGATTTGTTGTTTGTTGCATTTTCGTGTTATGTCCGACTAATATAGATTTCTTTTTTGTCAGCTAGAGTGGATAATGTACCATTTGCATTTATTCAACTGCTTCATTATGTCCACAGATCTATCCTTCTTTGATTCTTGCTATGTCGCAGATCCTTCATAGTTCATTCTAATTTGCATAATGATTGGTGACACATGTCACACTGAATACACTAACATAGCGATTATATGACTCAATCGGCTTCTATTGATCACTCAATAAAGTTAATTATTTAGTCAAAAATTGTATGTTCACTTATGCTAGGATTTAAAAGTGCCCGTGTTTGTCGATCAAAACCGGAACTTGAAAAGGGTTTGTAGAGCAATTTGAAAATGTTCAAAACCAGGTAGTTTGTACTGATTCATGATTCCGGATTTAATGAACATTAATGTTAGTGTTTTAATAGTTTTGTTTTTGACTTGCTGTAGTCAATTATGAGCTAATCATTCGAGAGTTATATATGTCTCAAATTGGTTGTTTCATACATGCTTGGTTGTTGTTTGTAAAACGATGATTTATATTCACTTCTTACAACGGTGTGGGATTCCTGATTAAAGCATGATGCATGGATAAAGGTTGATAACTTGCTCCTTTGGTTCGCATGAGACGCCGAGATTATAGTAGCGCGTTGTAGTTTGCATGGCTTTCAAATTTTCATCAATTAAGTCATTCTTACGTTAGAGCCACATTTTGTATGAATAAAACATTAGGAAAGGAGTAAAAAGTTCTTTCGAGGTTCATGCTTATATTTATAAAGTTTATATTATAAGAGAGTATCGAGAGCACTAATAATAATAACATTTCATCTGTACATGTATTCGCAGATACAGATAACTTACTCCTCCTGTATCACGAATATCAATCATTAAAAAAATTAAATCATGTCAATATATATGTCAAACAGATTATTCAACACAGATACTCAAGGTAGGCAGATGATATGGAAAAGGAATACGAGAATAAAGCAAATCAATAAAGTAGATGGGAAACGTCGTCATATTTAAATACGTTTCATGAGCAGCAACATCATTAGCATTGAACAACAATACGCGAAACGCAACGAGTTGTATTGTAAAATCAAAAACACGAAAGTTCTTTTCAAAGAGATAGCCAAAGGCAAGTTTATTCAACCTACAGTATCAACAGAATATCCGCTGATTCTTAAAATAAACACAATTACGACAAAAAGCATTATTATGGTGCAAATTGCTAATATTCATACGAATGTCACAACTAGAGAAAATTTTGAATTTTACATGATTACTGCCCATCGTATTCTCATCATGAAACCTTAAAAATGTGCACAGGTATATGCATTATTTCATCCCTGTCATACGTGCATGTCTTTTCTGCAAAGAGATCTTTCATTTTCAATGTTTCATTCAATAGTGATTTGAACACATGCCTGCTTGTCCTCGGATCTACATACATTCGGAGAGAATATAGTGAAACGTGCAAAACCCCTTTTGACCATGCAGAGATTGAATTATTGCTTTTGTCGAGCTTCATTCATTTCCGTCCATCGATTCAGGAGCAGATTTAGTTTTCATTAGAACCAATTACCAGAACGGTCTTTCAGGTTTCGAATGCTATAAATACTTATTTACCCACATATTAGTGGTGATATGCGATGCGTTCAATCACACCTCTAGAGTACCTGTAAATGCACAATATCTACCTGAGTAATGCAGTAAGCAGCAAATGTTAAAACCGGCACTGCTTAACCAAAATTCATTTTTATTGCTAAAGTATAGTGCAATGGAAGAATAATATGATTCATGAAAGTTTTACTCCTCTTGGCCCGGTTTTATGTTTTTCCTTTCATCTTTTGTAAGCTACGCGAATAACTTACAATAATTTATGCTTACCTGAAATGCGTTAAAAACTACATAGCATATCCCTCGAATCTACTTTCTTTTCACATCTGTTGCAACTTGCAAACGATCCTGAACTACACCCGAACAATTATGAATAATATTATTCGTCATCAGACTTTTGGTAAGTTATGTTATGCTGATGAACATGCGTTTCAAAAGAACTATGCAGTTTCTAAAAGTATGCTAATGCAAGTTCCAATCAAATTAGATTTCAATTTCATGAACTGGCAAACAGTATGGTAAATACTTTACTATAATGGTAACAAAGCTAGCCACGTGTATGGATCTAGTTTGTTAAATTACATTGATAATCTGCAAGGCCCAAGACGCTAATGCAACCGTTTGGTTAAAAGCGTAGATGAGAAAGAGCAGCATAAAGATAATCAATTATAACCGGATGCATAAGTATCCAAAATTTTTTTTACTACGGTGGAAGATATAACATAGGGGCGAAGCGTGACTGTTAGTATCAATAAAATAAAACAATTCGAAGCGACATAAAAACAAATCGATTTCACTTCAAGTTTTATTTAACCAGAAAAACATGGAACAATATTAAATTCGAAAAAATAAGAATTTGAAAGTGCGTTCACAATTACTCTTAAGAACAATTTCAGACTTAAATACAAATACAAGTGACATGATAATAGTTGAATTAAAAGGACGTTTTATAGCGTCTTTATCTCGACTGCATCACATGCAGCGTCAATCTTGCTTTCCACACTCGTCGTGTGATATTAATGTACTCTAACTAGCTCATCCTTAGACTTCCCTATAGTTTTGGGCATCTTCTTGGAACGCGAATCCTCCAAATCCTTGGCTTTGTAATAATGTGGGGCTACTTCTAGCAGCCAACTGCTTTCAATTTCAATGGTTTGACGCATATATTCCTTAGTTGTAAATACAAGCTCATGATATATGACCCATCTAGGAATTTCTTCGAATAAGGCTGAATTGGGGTGAATCATCACGTTTTGTTGGTGCTTGACTGTTCTGTATTGGCCATTTTCACCCAATTTTGCGGTATGATAGAAGTATCCAGCTGTCACAGTCTACACAAATGTAAAGAAAGCATTAACTAGCTGCTGAAGTATAACAAAACCGTCACAAAATTAGCTTAATAGCTTAATGCAACATCATACCTTTCTTATATTGACAGTCTCTAATGGATTTGAAATAATTTCAATTTCAACTCTTTGCATTAGACCTTCTAATTGTTCCCTTACATCTCGTGCTCTCTTCATTGACCTGAAGCAAGAAAATGTTGTAAGATTACTTTAAACATTTAATGCAGACTATAACCACGTTTGCTGAAAGCGTGCTAAGATTAAGACCATAATACAGCTTGTTATATTTTCAATACAAATACCTGTGTTGAATGAAGTTTTCGTAGCACCATTGGTCTGAGTAGCCTGTGTCGGCCCAATTTTTGTACACATTAAGAAGTGTTAAATGATCGCCTCCTTTTACAAAAAAGTCTTTTCTAGCTTTGTCCGCATGAATAATCTTATCTTTTGGTCGATAAAAGACAGAGTTATTAACGCTAAGCATGGCTGCAATTGATAGTATTTCATCCGAACATTGGTACCTGTAACCAGTTGAACATGCGGTTTAAAAATAAAACTCTTACATTTACATTCCACATGAAACCGGGAAACAAAATAATTATAATTTGTTGAATATTTACTTTTCTGACGCTAGCAGCATCTTTGCCATCATTGGGTCAACAGGAAACTCGGCCATCCTTCTCCCTAACTTTGTAAGTTCTCCGCGGTGGTTTAAGGCTCCCAATGCATAAAGTTGTTCTAACGCCAGAACTAAAGTTTCATGCGGAGGCGGATCCAAAAAATCGAAATGTATTAAATCATTGATGCCAAGAGATTTCAGCAACAGAACCACGTTGCCGAGATTAACTCGTTGGATTTCAGGTCTCTGGCTGTCTTCAAGTTCATTCTTATACGCCCAAGCGGTATATAATCTAAAGCATTTGCCTGCAGCGACTCGCCCTGCTCGCCCAGCACGCTGATTGGCAGATGCCTGTAAAATTCCAAAAGTAAATACATTACTTTATTTTCATCTAGTACTGCAAGTTGAATGCTGCAACTAATCATAAACGAAACTTTATGTAAGTAGAAAGGGAGAGAACCATTATTACCTTTGATATTGGCGTTACAATTAGTGATTCCATTCCAGTCCGAGCATTGTAACTATTTTCCTTGCAGAAGCCTGGATCAATCACGTATATGATGTTATCAATCGTTAAACTAGTCTCTGCAATATTAGTTGCAAGCACAACCTGCAAATATAAAAATTTGATAAATGAAATATCTATTCCTTTTTCTATATCTTTGTTATCCTTGTTGAATTGGAATTGGATTAAATTAAAAACAAATAAGTACATACTTTTCTGGCACCGGGTGGAGTTGGTTCAAAAATTTTGGCCTGTAGCTCTGACGGTAAATTCGCATAAATAGGAAGAATGATCAACTCTTTTATTTTGCTCCCTAACCTTCGAACTCTTTCCAACAAAGATTCCTGGAAAATAATAAAAAATACCAATCATTGACGTTAACAATGTAAACCGGAATTTTTTAAAATCAAGTGAAAAGCATATCCTCACATTGCAAGCTTCGATCTCTTCTTGACCAGTAAGAAATACTAGAATGTCCCCAAGAGGCTGTGTTACATGGATTTGTAAAATCGTAACAACACACGCATCTATGTAATCCGCTTCCGGAGCTTTAGTGTAGTATATGTCTACTGGAAATCTTCTACCTGTAGTAATAATTTCATTGTGTATTTTAATTACAACATTAGTAATTGCAGTCTTAACCTAAAAGCAAAGTATAAGATGCCACCTACCAGGAATTCTAAAGATCGGGGCATCGTCAAAAAATTCGGAAAATTTTTCAGCATCCAAAGTGGCCGAAGAAATTAGCAGTTTAAGATCCGGCCTAAACCTGGCAATGTCTTTGATTAACCCAAACAAAACATCAGTATGGAGAGTCCGCTCATGAGCTTCGTCAATGATCATCGCGCTGTATGAGCCCAGATCTGGTTCTCCAAGAAACTCTCGGAGAAGCATACCATCGGTCATGTATTTAATTATTGTTCTCTCGGATGTACAATCTTCAAAACGAATCGAATACCCCACTTCATTCCCAAGTTTCACTCCTAATTCTTCTGCCACACGTGCTGCTACACTCATGGCAGCTACCCTCCTTGGTTGTGTACACCCAACCTTCTTTCCTCCTGTAGTAAATCATGGTTAGTCTTAAGTACTCATAGTAAAACCATATAATGCGGCTATAAATTAAACAAACAATATGATGTAGGGTACCTTCACAAAATCCAGCCTCTTTCAGGTATTGGGGAATTTGTGTCGTCTTTCCACTTCCCGTTTCTCCTTCAATAATCAATACCTATAATCAAAATTCAGAAAGCATAAGCATTGGAACTTTAATGAATTAACACATTAACTTTTATACGCAGCTTTTTATGTATTCCACCTTACCTGGAATTCATTGACTGCAGCTATAAAATCTTCCTTAAATGGGTAGATGGGCAAACTCCTTTGGCATTCTCTAATTGACATGCGTTTTTTCTGCTGCTCTGTCATCTCTGGCTCCTGTAAAATACAACAAAGACCATTCATGTTTGTACATTTGTTAACGCATATTTCAATTCATCGTTGTTCAAACAATACTTTAATGAAATAAAACCTTCTTATCACGTGTTCCTGGCATTTTCAACGCCTGCACAAATTCAATTTGGTCGTCTAAAATAATATCGTATTCCTTTTCCTTCTTCTTTTTCTTTGCATCCTTTGCTCCAAAACTAAGAGTTGCGAAGCTCATTTGTTCCTCTTCCCATTTTCTCTGTTCCGAGTTTGGAACCCTTTCTTTTTCATCAACCTCTTCATAAACGAAGTCTTCATTTCCTCTCCGCTCCTCCGGCATACGATATCGTTGAACTTTCTCAATTTCTCTTGCTCTGTCATGCTCCCTGGCTAATTTGAGAACTGTTATCTTATATTCACGATCCTTCTTCTCTCTATTTGTCAATTCTTCTTCTTCAAACAAAGCTTCGTCATCTCTGATATCCGCCTCCAATAATGCGAGCTGATCTTCCTTCCTTTTAGCAAGGTAGTCTCTCCTGGACTTTACACGTAAATTGGGAACAATTTTTTCTCTCTCCACAGCTTCAAATTCAAGCCGCTTAGCAGCTTCTTCAAATGCCTTTTTTTCTATTAAAAAATTCACAGTTTTTCAAATTATAGCAAATGTACTAGTGCCCAAAATAAACACAATTAAGAGTCACTAAAGATATTAATTAAAACTAACCTGATTTTGCTACAATATTTCTGGTTTTATCTTTATCTTTTTGCTTCAGCCTCTGAGCGAACTCATCTCTGCTTTTGATGTCTTCTAACCGTTCCCTTTCAATTTTATCCAATTCGTCTTCTTCATCATCGGATTTTTCTTTTTTGAATTTCTTTGTCTGTCCATCTCTCTTTCTTGATTTTATTACTGTGTCATCTTCGTCCGACTCGTTTTCTTCTTTTACAGCTCGTTTTCTAGTAAATAAAAATCACAATCCATCATTGTTACTTAACATGAACTTAATATGTTTAAGTTATTATCAGTTTTGTACGTACCTTAAATGTTTTTGCCTCTTATCTTCTTTACTAGAGCCTGACGACCTAGCCCCCGAATTGAATGTAGAGGGAGCAACATCATCTTCATCGTCAGACACCAATAGTTGATATGACTGATTCTTCTTTTGCATTGCCATTGCTGTTTGCTCGGCAATTCTAGACTGACTCACTTTTGGCGTTGCATGTGGTACCTGGAAAATCGAGAAAATAACATGCAAACATTAATTTCAAATCCCAAAAATTATCTAAAAGAATTCATTTAAATTCAAAAGTCACATATTAATACCCTTTCGAAAAGTTCTCTTGCAAAAGATACAACATTAGAATCCACTTCAATTGTACCAGTATCCTTAATTTTATCAACAAGAGCATCCGCAGATGAGCTCTTTTTCGCAAGGGCTACAAAATATTCTGCCATTGTCCTATCACTCATCCCCAAAATGTCGTGGAGCTTGTCGCTCACCCACCTCTCTATCAAACTCATTGTCAAAATTTGTCAATCTTGAACTCACAAAGTACTAACTGTCCCACTGGACCCACTGGAACAACTGTATTGATCTTGTAATACCTATTATTAGCACGGTCACTTTGAAATGTCCGTGTCAAAACTGGAACAAAATGATGATTGAGTACTAATGAGATATCCTTTCAAAACCCTGCCACACAACCACTTGTAAAGTTCCCAGTGCTGGTCAACCTCGCTTCTACCAAAATTTAGAAGAATTACAACGCACTAGTAGTGCGTAGAACAACGCTCAATTAGGTCCTATTCAGTTACTTATTAATTTTCTATCCGTTACATTGTCCTTGTTTCGTCGTTACAACCTAAACTTCATCAATCTCAATCACCAATTATTGATCACTACACTACTAACTGGCTGGCTTCCTCTGCTGGGCTACTCCATCACCCCCACTAAATAGGTAGCAATTGTATAAACTGATGATAACTGTTGAACTGATTGATTTTATGCCGTACTGGCCAAAACTAGCAATTTAAAATACCGAAAAATGAAAAATAAAAGGAACGCAGCAAACGTAAAACATTTTTGTTTTCCCTTCGCGGTTAATAATTCAATGTTTACCAACATTGCCATATGGTGCAGCACATACATACTGCAAGCAACAGCATAACAAGCAAGTATTCACATGCCATGCTCCATCAATAGAAGAATCATGTATGTACCTACTGAAATGATGCTAAAATGCATGCAATTTTGGACTTTGTTCTTCCCTTGCCTTGCTTGGAGAAACGCTTTCTTCAATGCAAATCAACAACTGTTTACTTCATTTCCTTTAGCCACGGTCCACGGTCTTCTGAATCTATCAATGATGAATGAGTGGCATCAACATTTCATCTTACCTTTACAATGGAGTGTCTTCTTTGAGTTTTGAAACTCCAATTCCTTCTTTCAAACATTCTTGAGCTGGCAGGCCAAAAAAGTATGCATTGATAATGATAGTTGGGTCACCCACCCAACTTGGGTGGGATAGTTAGATTACTGGAGACATGAAAAAGCCTATCGTCATCATATTCATAAAAATATTGATTTATGAACAAAGAAACAGCGTAACGTAACAGACTTATTTTATTATGTACTTATGTATGTTTGAATATGTATTTGAGTGAAACAATTGCCAAAAAATCTTGATGCCGGAAACATGCTCATTTGTATGTTTTTATTTCTCGAAGATTGCATTCATGAGAATAATATTTTTATTTGACAACTTTCATCTTTTCTAGTTGCTGGTCATGTCTTTTTGGAGTTACAAATATACACCAAGTTTTACTTAAAATATCCGTGAGTGCATTCAATGTGCTTCACCATTTATCGTTTCTAGTATTTCATTTCACAAATGTATAAAATAATGGAAATGTCAATCTTATTTATCTAGTCATTAAATTTAAGTTCCTTCCTGTTACTATTTTACGAGTAAAAATAAATTCGGAAAGTAGAATCTTTTTGTTTGTATGAGTAATGTTTTCCAGTTAGATTCACAGTTTTGTAGAAGTTTAACTATGTCATACGTTAAAACAGTTATTTAACTAGCTTGCTAGGTAGCACTACTATAAAGCACTTCAATCACAACTCATTTGTTTACTTATACAAATAGCTGATGTCTGGATTTAGTTTTAATGAAGTCGAGCTGCCACTGAGGTTAAATAACGGTCAATTATGAATATGTTAAATGTTAAAAAGTCTCGTAACATAAATAAACCGAAAGATTCACTGTATAATAACTTGCTGGCTTAAGATGTCACAGTCATTGAAGAACATGGTACAAAATAATTTGTCATTGGAGAACGTAATGTGTAGTAGTAAGTATTTTCTAAAACCTTGTAAATCCCTTTTTGTCATGAGTCTAGAGTAAATCGTTCTGTACTACAGCTTAAACTTCAGTTAGTCGATCTTTGAAATGAGTTTAGGATTAGATTAGTTACATTTTTAAACACAAAATGATAATTCATATAACTGGTAAAGCATAACAGATGTAGCTGAAACATAACTCAGCTTTACAATTTCTGACATCAGAGACTGATTGTTACAAGTTACAATATCATAATGGCTATGAAAAATCAAATAGAGCTTACATACACTAAAACTAATATACTTTATAACAATTTGAAATATTTAAATCAACAGACAACGGCTCTCACATATTTGTTTACAGTATAAAACGTACGAAAGTTAATTAAATATATTTTCATTCTATTTTCAGATCTGTGGTATAAGATCATTTCCACTCAAATCAAGAAATAATTTGACATTGAGAAAGTTATGTAACCTCGTCATTAATCATCTCAATCATATTGTCCCAAGTTGCTTAAGGCCAAAATCGAAACAAAAGACTCATTTTGGCTTTATACACAATAAATAACAGTTAAATTAATAGTCTATAATTAATAAAATATTTAACAAAGTACATCTACATAAAACGATTAAATTTGAAAATGAAATCAGACATTGTGTAACTTATTCTTGCATAATATAAACTGCAGGTCAACCTACAGAACGATAGTAAGCATTTCATTAGAACAATATGGTGTTATTGTCACCGAACGTTGTGTAAGCTTCCACTTCCGATACGATAATTATGTACATTGCAGGTTTGCTTTGCTTGCAGGAAGATCAACGCTGGACAGCGCACAGCATCAACATTGAATCAGCGATCGCACGTTTCACTTTAAGGATAAGTTAAATTGATTTGAGATACGAGAGAAAACAATGCGGTTAGGTTCAACAAGAAAAAATGTCGGGTTTATCCAACAGCGAGAAGACGATGAAAAGCAAAATTACCAATTTTTCTTCGGTTCTTTTCATTTATCCATGACTCGGCAAACTTAACTCGGGCAGCGGCGAAGGATCCATCCGACTTTAGGAAGTCTTCCACAACTTTTAAGGCTTGTGCTGAATCCCTGAAAAATTATAATTAATAATCAAATTATTTCATGCGAAAAAAATATATCATAGATGCAACGATATCAAAACTTTCATGATAATAGGTTTTATGCAATAGAGGCGGCTTGTAAATATTATAAATCAAGGGTATTTCATCAATGAAGCAGAAAGCGCATAGCATGATCATTTCATCAATCGCGATCAATGGTCTTTCTTTGAAATTGCAAGGTAAATCTTTTGCTGAGTATGTGAATTTGAACAAAATTCAAATGTGAATTTATAAATTATGAATTTAGAGTATATTGGTTAACAATAATACTTAGTAAATTTCACCTCAAAATAGAAATTAACAATTTCCCAAGCTTTTTACAGCTCTCTCACAGTTTTCTTTTTAATTGCGTCTTCAATATGTATGTACATAAGACAACTTCAGATTACCAATAAAATCTAAGACATACATAATATGAAACTGTGGATAATGCATATTTTATGCCTTGCGTTATTTCAAACGTGTGTTACCAACCATTAAACCTTTTACTTCTAATAAGAGCAATATTTGAAAATGTACGCCGTGCGTACATAGTGCAAAGACATTTCAACAACTTTTACAACAATCATATTATATTGTTTAACAATGAGAAATTACGCATTTGCATTAAGTAGCTAAAAAGGAACGAAAGAAACTTGAACTTTGCAAATATTTGTCGCACACTGCACGCATTATAAAATGCTGAAGAAAGTAAAACCACAGCATTCCCATCGCCATAAACTCTTTATAAAATTTAATTGAAGCATCTTTCGTATACAATTTCGTATTTGCATTGATACACGTGACATTTGCATTAACTAAAAGAAACTAGATTTACTACGGTTTGCTGAGTGGTGTGTAGGAAAGGATGAAAGGTGTGTTATGCTATTGTCATTAGTGTTCTTAATTCTTCATCATGATGAGTGAAGGCACACAGTCAAGAGAGACAGTGGTGTGCGTAACATTACATTGCAAAATAAATACACTAATCATTCTGATTTTATAAAAATACCTTTTATATGGAGGTACTTTTAATTTCAAATGTTGTAAAGGACGACAGTCTAGCAGTTGTCACTTTTATTTATAGTTAAAAAATTGATTGTTATAGGACATGGCTGTTGCTTGCTGAGTTTACAACTTGTCATTCATTAAGAAATGTAAGGTATGGATTTGGTTGGGGTGATCCGACCATGCACAACAAAGCCATCTCAAACCAATGCACTATGCATCCTCTCCCCTTGAAATTCAAACTTATGCTTGAGTAAATAATTGTACGCAATAAAAGTAAAGTTCTTCTTAATGAGAACTACTTCTAATGAGGGGTTTCCCTTCCTGTGTACCATATGCCTACATAAAAGTGCACTTGGCTAATAACGTTACGTACACTGCGTAGTACATTTCACTTTACATTATTAGGAAAAGTGATGATTATTCAGGTTATAACGTTGGTGGTAAGAAAATAGTATGATGAACCAGACGCTGATGATGGTGCTGATACCGCAGGCGAATTTCTCGTACAAATAAATTTGCATCGTTTTACAGTGCACTAAACTACGCAACATGATATGGTGTAATGTACACAGAATACATACACTGTCTAGAACGCTAGATCTCTGTGCAAGTTTTGCAGAGAAATGCAGTGCGTCGGCTGTGTTTTTCGTGGTCTCGTACTTCATACCCCCAAATCATAGGTCTTATAGCTTGTTTTGTGAGTCTGGTCTCGTGAAATAATGCTGTGCAAGATAGATAGCCTGAGGTGTGATTATTACAACAAAGCTGGCTTTGCCCTTGTAACCTACATCTAAATATCTCATTTTCCCTGAGTGTCTGCAGATATGAGTGATGCTGCTGATGGGGATGGATGTTTCCTCCCTACCTGTATGTAATGTGTGCACTATGCACTATATACGGCTACAAACGAAATACAAAGTGAACTATGTGTTTTTATTCATTTCACTTGACTTGACGTGTTATACAGACACATCAGTTATTATTGGCGAAGCAATACATTTTTAGCATTTGGTACAATATGCCCAATTTGATGGATTTTTATGAATAGAAAATGTTGTTGAACCGTATCAAGCGCATTTATGCACTTTTGAGGTCAGGCACTTCTTCCGAATCGTTTATGATGGTTTATGTTTTCTAGTAATAAGCAAATTCCCAAAAGGAAGAATTGCACAAAAGCCTAATTGTTCAAGTGCAATGGCAAGGTGAATTAGGCACTAACGAAAGACTATATATCATCTCTTAAAGTTCGCAATGCCATTTTTCTGCTCCTTTATCTCATATTCAATATGCATGCACTACGCACTAACGATGATAATAAGATTTGTTTTTACATGAATAATTGAATAATTGTTTTACCTCTTTTTGAGGACATCCACCAATTTATCGACAAGGTCCGAATCCGACTCAATTCCAGCAAAATGCTTCATGTCCGATGACTTGAGAACTTTTTTCTCCTCGAGAAAGTTGATGAGGCGCTCAACGCACTTGCACTCGGTCAAATCCTCCTTAAGAGGCTGAAGAACTTTTTGCACCTTGACGTACATGACGATTGTGTTGATAACCAATGGATGGCACTTGTTAGAACTAATTAGATGACTTGCGAACGACAGAAAAGAGAACACACAAATTACATACAAATAAAGTCAGGAAAACTGTCCTATTCGGTCAATGAAGGATATTATGTCAACCACGTTTTCGTTAAGACTGCTAACAAGGCTATATAAATTGAATTAAACTTGGTGTGATGTTCTGTCGTTCTGTGACAACGGACTTGTCCGAGTCTGAACAAAATGATACTGAGAGTAAAACAAAAGGAATCATGAGCTAATATGTAACTAACGTCGACTTGTCTCGCTGGCAGGGGTGAAGAGACGAGAAAGAAATTACATGGAGCATAAGAAGGAAAGGAATGGCTGATGACGGGATTAAAAGTTTTCTCTGTCGGGCGTCGTCTACTACACAATTACCTACCACAAAAGATGGAATTTCACACAGGAAACAGGTGGTGGCTGGCTATCAGCTAAGTTCAATTTATTAAGTGTATTGACAGTATGTTGGCTTGAATTATTCTGATATACTTATTGGGGATGATTCTCCTCGAAAACGTCCGTGAAAACTGTAATGTTGCAATGTTAAATTGCTCTTTTACATACACGATGTGTGTGTATGCTGGGATGAGATGATGAAATTAAGTATATCACTAATACGCAATGACCAAACAATGAGCAAGGGCAACAATAGTGCAGAATAATATTATTATCTCAGCAGATACAACAACACTTGCAAACGTGAGCGCAAGCATTGCAAACAGGAACTGCACGTAAAGTCTGACAAAGAACTCATCATCATCATCAGTTCATTATACCATAGCAAACACAAACTAAACTAACTGTAGAGGTATATGTGCCTACTAATAATATGCGATACAACAACGTTACATTCGTCTGCATGTTTGTGGGTGATTTTGATGATGATTATCCCTCGCTTGCAAACAACGCTTGCTTTTGCTTGTCAGGGAAAACGAAGTAAATGTGTACGAACGCATACATACATAAAGATTACACATAAAACAGGACTTGTCGCTCTTCAATCTTCTTCCCTGCCTCCCTGGCAAGTGAGTCTCGTCGTCACTTTTGTAGCTGTGATGTGCATTTGTGAAATACGCGAAACGCGAACCTGTGAGTAATATGCAGAACCTTCTCTTACTTAGAACCATAATATAGGTGGTAAGTAACGTTGCAAAGATAAAAATGTGCATAAAAACACGAGTACATTCTTTTAGTGCTGGTGTCCCGTTGGTTTTGGCAAAAAGGGGTTTACTTGCTGTAGAAGAAGAGCAAGTATAACAACAACAACTAACCCTCTTCGCTCGTCGTCAATTCATGCAAAAACGTACTAGCGGCAATAGCTACTAAACAAGTGGAAAAGTGTATTACAATATTTTTTACTACTATTACCTATAAGCAGTTGTATAATACAGTAGAATAGCACATAGCTTTTACTAGTAAAAGCATAAACACTGATGAGGATGACATCGATGATTGTTATTGCAGATAAATGAACGCAGACACCAACAAACCACAAAAGAATGCTTTGCGGGATAAAATCGACAAGTATTTTGCACTGTCACAATCGTCACAATGTTGTCTTCCACCTACATACGACAATGCGAAGAAAGGAACGTATAAAACGATAGATAGAGCATTAAATTTTGATAAATATGATGAAAAATTGATATTATTGTAATGAATGAAAAGTTAAAAAATGCATTACATGATATTATCTATGTACTTCTAATTTGCGTAATTCCTATTTACCCTTTTGATTTCTCCACAACTAAATGAATATAATGCATGATCTTAGCACGGAAAAAAATTATTGCTTGATAGTTTATTGATCTTAATTCTAACATAACAAGAACTCACGTGTTTTCAGACGAGCTTCTGACTGAAACCGATTCCCGTTAGATTTTGAAGATGAAACATTCAATCGACAAGCGCCTTAAATATATAAATGCATGACACTTTCAACGTTGATGTTTTGTTTCGAAATTGGTATTGTAATTGGTAAGGTACTTTACTTAATTTACGCTTTTAACATATCTACAAACAGCGCACAACGAAAAGCAACGAGTGTATGGCAAACAAAATTCACAATACACAATACGCTGGGTAAGTATTTGAATGACATAAATGTTAATATTTTCTTAATTTTTAAGTACAATAGTGCACAGAAAAGGATAACATTAGAAGAGTATAAGTGGGTGCTGCTGTTGTGGCAAACACTGCGTTTCATTTGTCTACTAGATATTCTTCCTTATGACATGATTTGCCGTATGTGTACATGCATACAAATATTATGGAAGTTCTAAAATTTTCTCCGTTTTTTGAGTACACAGTATCAGTATTATTGTTATGTAATTGTAATAGTAAAATGTTAACAAATTGGTCTCCTCTTTTTAAACATAAAATATCTTCAACAACCGACAACCATAAATATTATATAAAAGCGAAAGAAATTCGATACTATATAGTTGTTTAATAGTTGTTTCCACTTACCTATAAAAGAGTTATAAATGCACACAACATTAAATAAGCTTATTCAAGCGCTATGAACTTTCTTGTTAGTCATCTTATACAATACCGTGGTCTCAGATAAATGTAATTTTTGCTATGCAAATGCTGTGCATGTGACATGTGTTATACAACTTTTGTCAATAAAACGTCTCAATTAGTCAATAGCCAATAAATTATTGCTACTGAAACTAAACTGAAACAGAGTCAGATTTATTTTGGAAGAGTTGCTTACCTAGCTAGCTACAAGCAGAAAACATTTTCCTTTTACTGCATGCATCACAACACACAAAATTCAATGCGTGCACCAATGCTAATTCTTTTCAATCGATGCTTCATGTTACTTCTTTTTTTGCTAGTATGACATTATGGTTATGGTTATACAATTAAAATTGAGCCCAAGCCCCGATCCCTGTAGTTTTTATGCTCAACCAACGCTCGATATGCAATAAAACAAATTTTGCATCAGTAACACCCTGAACCAGTCTGCGAGGAGGGATTTAGTAAAGCTGTTGGGTATTTGAGCTGAACTTGTGCTGTCAGAAAATTTAGTCACCCCTTGTGGCATTAGGTCTGTCTCAAATACAATATACCTATAATTGCCTTGAGAATTTTAGAACATGCGTAAAGAGCATTTTATCTACAGAAGGAAATTTTAAGCTCGTTGTAAATGAAACTTGACCATTTCAAGAACAATCATGTCGATGCTCAAGTGAAACCGTTTTTTAATGAAACTGTCGAAATGCCTACCCATCCATGAATCCATTCAAAAAATGGTTTGTATACAATGGACTTAACATCAGATAAGCCACAAGTCTGAGCCTATTTTGATTGCGTTGTGTGCATAAAAGATAAGTTTATAATTATACTTTTGATTATAAATATTGAAATGTAGCAATTTAAAAAGCAGCTAAGAGCACTATTCAAAGCAATGTCTTAAGTTGCAATTGATGAAGGTCAAGTCACAAGTGAATAAAATGATTCGGAAGAACCGTTTCTATTGTGAAATCGTCCTTACTCGCTCCAATGACGAAAGTATTGTGTGGAAGCGTATGTTTGTCTTTAAATAGGAGCTTAACTAATTATAGATTTACCAATTGAGCAATTGACTCAGAGTCACACAGTAGATTGTGAAGAAAGCATTTATGTGCGTATTTTATTCAAAAGCATACAGTACAAACATACCGTTTGAACATTTTATGATGTTTTTATTCTCCTTTACACTACTCGATTCATTATTCAGAACTTAAGCTTCAGACAAAAATCACAGTTTGTACAATGATCTTCATGATAGCAACTACACACGAAATTATTCAATGAGTGAGGACAAAAGCATGACACAAATTAGCAATGTGTGATACACTTTTCATGCGTGGTATTTTGTTTTCTTGGTTTTTGTTTGCTCTTTGCATTGTATAATCTACTCTTTTACTTACCTGAATTCAAAATCGTGGTTTAACTTTTTACACTTCAAAACAGTTGGAAATTTCTTCACACTGAAAAAGTTACGATGTAATAATATGTTTTTCTCATTTCCAACAGTTCGAATGACATCCTAGTTTTTGTTATTTGGTTTTATGCACATAGTATCCTCAGAATGATAAGAGCACAAATAATTTTAAAACATTGAAGTCAGTGAAATAATTGCTCCTACTTATTCCATTAACAAAACAAAGGTACATATTATATTGAATAATTTTCAAAAGTTAGGATGTAACTGAATACGGTTTGAAATCATGGTACCACCAACGTTAAATAAAATTATAATAGACATTGAACTTTAAAATGTCCCAACACCAACGCACACAAAAGCAAAAAGTCATTGCTTTTTCATTACCAAGAATAAACTTGAAATTTCTGTAAAGTTCAATGCTTCCATTGCGAAATTATTGTGGATACATATATTAAAAGAATTATAATATGCAACCTTGAACGAATAAAATTTGGATTGACGAAGATGTACCTACATACATGTATATCCACTCGCTCTGGGCTCATTGAGCGTGTATATATGACATGCTACATCCTTTTTTTTTAGAATTGGACTACCAAGAAAGAGAATTATTTGTAATTGGCGATAGGCACTTTTTAGTTGTTTTGAACCGTTTTTCAGATGTTTTAGTAAAAATCATTCATTTTGTGCATTTGTTGGGAAATATATGCACATCATAAAGAGCTAGAAATTAGCAATCAAGTTCACCAAACATTTTGTCAGTCAACTAGAACACAGCTAAGCAAATTCAACTAAAATATTTAATCGTGCGTTATGAACTAGTTATACCGAGTTTATCTACATTAATTCATCTAAAGTCATTGCGTGCCTACAAGCAAGCAAGTCAAGATATGGCATATCGAAAGCATAATTCCTTGCTTCCGTTCCTCTAAGGCACCGTGCAAATTCTTACACGAAGAAGCATCAGCCTTTTAAAATCAAATTGGAGTTTAGGGAAACAATCAAGATGATTAAAAGAAAAAATTATAAAGAGTATATAACATGTCATGAATGCCTTAAAAATTATCCCGTGTGGTTAAACTGCGATAATGGAGAAAAAATTCTTTCTAGAACACAAGTCATTGATCTAGTGGAAATAAATCTCTTGACAAACCACTATCCATGGGAATTTGCAAAAAAAATCAGACTCATACTTGACTATTATGCAGTTTAACCACTACCGCCACCCAAGCTTCAACAACTGTCAGGTAAGCATGCAAACAGGAAGAATCGTGTTCTACAACGAGATGCTATAATAAAAAAGATAGAGTTACGAGGTAAAACACACAAACATTTTCACCGCATGTTGACTCTGGTATTTCAATTTTGCTTCCTACTTACTTGATCTTCCTTGATAAAATATTTCCATCAACTACCGGCGTAATGAGAAAAAAAGCATTTTCATTTCAAATGAGTTTTTACGAACACATTAAGTTACGAAGATGAAGGGAGTAACGGAAATGTGCAAATAAATTACCTACCCTTTCTACAACCTTGTGACTACAATTTGCGTACCCTTTCATTCTCATACATATTATTTTTTCTACTTTATGATGCAATGTTACGAGAAGCAACTGTCGGTAAGTAAAAGTGCGCATACTTAATTGCGATAAGTTTTTAAACGAAGACACTTTGTATACTAAGCATTTTGCATTAGCACAAAAACCAGATAATACTGAGTCATGATAAATCTTTAGTATAATGAGAGAATGAACCAGTACACTTTTACCCAATGAAGTTGATTTTTCTTCCCGGTCTTCAGTGCACTTAAGTCAATAAAATTTGGAATTGAATGCATCAAAACATTAAGTGACTTGTTGTTATTTATAAGCAATTTCTCGTTCCTTGTAAAATTGTTTATATCAGACGAGAAATAAAGTCGTGGCCAACAATGATTACCTTAACTAACTTGAGAAATAACTGGACCCAAATTTTTATAACAAGCCCAGCTACTCTCTGACGCTTGAAACAGCCAATATAGGTACATAGTTTAGAAAAAGTACTAATAAACACTTTTGTATGTGAGCACCGCATATGACCATTGTCTTCACTTTACATGATCATAATCAAAAGCTCTTTCCACTTACAAAATGTACCTCTTGCCAAGGACAAACACAGCAACCGAGTTGTATTTTGATATTTTGAAAATCCATCTTCACATGTGTTTTTTTGTAGTGTCAGAGAATAGAAAACAACGGAACAAAGGGAGAGGAAGAAACTTGTTTTTGTATTTTTAAAGGAGCAAAAAAAAAACTATGTAACACTCACATTATTACGAACATTACAGGTTATGTTTGTTAATGATTAATGGGATAATATTTTATTTGATGTAAGTGTTGCTTTATGGCAATTTAGTATTCATGTAATAGCAAATCGTATATCTTTTTTGTGAGATGATGATAGCTTCATGCAGAAAATATAACTTTAACTTATGCATACAATATGATTTTAACGGGTTTTTACACAAATGTGACTTCATAAAGTAAGACAACTTGTCTTTAAACATGTCATGCGCAAAATATATCGCAAGCTCACTACTTACCCTATTAAACAATTATTGGCTTTTTTGAAGTGGATGTGGACTGATGCTGATCCCGACTTGTCTACTCTGCCCGCCCGATTCAATCCTATTTCTTGTTTGGAAGATTAAGAAACGCTAAAAAATATCACATAGTATCTCCAACTATGCATATATGGGTATTATTCGCATTATTCATGATGCTCGGTCGGGTACCTCTCATTAAACAATCATGATTGAATGCATTTATGGATCCACTTTAATTCACAGTCTTGGCAGTCACCCAAACCGACTAGATAAACTGCTAGACTTCTGGTGTGTTTATTGTTTACATATTATGCAATATCATTATGTGTTTCGGTTTCATGATGTTACGGTACGAAATGTAAAGGTCGACAGTGGAATTTCATGACGTTTTTATACAAAATTCAGAAAGGTGAGATGAGACGTAATACAGAGTAAAAGGGAGTCAGTAAAAGTACATTGGGTAAGCATATGAAAGGAAAGTTTATGCATGGTGAATTCGATTTTTAACAATTTAGCAATCAATCCTATATTGACATTTGCATTCTGCATCATTCGGAAGTTTTTAAGCTCACTTGTACTACACCTGAACTAATGTCTGCAAGGTGTTGCAATACATGTTAATTAGCTAAGAAAGCTTTATAAGCCTAAGTTTAGCTCGTTGCGGACCACAAATTTAATTTTATCCATGCATCATCAGCTATTAACTGTATCATATCACCCCAGTTCTAGAGATTTCACGTGGTTGTAGAAAAACAGTGGAGCAATTTAACCTGGAGTAAAATAGTTTATGTAGAATAAAATGTTTACAGAACGGAGCATCAATTTTTAGCTAAAAATTATTCAAGAGCATAATGATCTGTTCTCATGTGATTTGTGTCACAAAGGATTTTATAATCACAGCGTTTAATACAAAAGCAAATGAATTTCGACTGGGATACGGATTTTTCAGTTGTAAATACGTCAAATGAAAAGACTGCAGCATGCTTTTACGTCTCGTCAATCAAATCATGGAAAATGTGGTTTAGGAAGTTCATTGGGCCAGTAAAGATTATTGCCCTCGGGTGGATCAAAGCCCTTTCTGATCCTCATTACTAGAAACACAAACATCAATTGAGAGAAAAACATGAATGAGATTGTAAGCACACTCCGGCTGGTTGACGTGCAAAATAAATTTCAGGATAAAAAGTGCAATCCCACAATCTCATAAATATCATATCGTCAATTGGCATAATGCTTTTATTCATTCTTGTACACACACTGGGAAAGTGTTGTCTACACTGCAGCAGCCTTCATAAGTTTAATTTGCTATTTGAATGTTTCGTTATCTATCATCGGCATATAAACATAAATAACAAGTGAGGTGACAGTAAAATGAAAGGCAACATTAATGATGAGCAAACTATTGCCGACATTCTCAGCTTAAATATAATCTTAAACTGTCCCTTTTTTATAAATGGCTTACTATTAACTGAAATGCTTACAGGGTTAACATCACAGATTTACAATGTCTTTTGTTTGCTTTCTATCTTTATATAACTTCAGCTTCTGTGCTATGTAATGTTTTCCTACGTCGGATTACGCACAACACAACTTCCATAAAGTCCATTTGTTTTGAGTAAACGCTTATTCGTAATTATTATGCAGAGTGTAAAATTGGACCGTAATTGTGAATCCTCCGGTTTAATGACTGGTAGATTTTCTTTAGTTGAAGGTAGTCATTTTGTGCCATTTAAGAAAAGAAAAGTAAAAGTATAGGTATGTGTGACATTTGGTCAATGATGTCTTTGATTCCCTTGTGTGCAAGTAGATGTGTAGATATTTCGATTTTCTATGTTCTATACCATTCGATACCAGCAAATATTTATTTCATGACGTTTCAAATTTATAAGACATTCTTAATCATTCGATAATGCAAATACAAAACGATCTCTGTTGCAAAATATATTCAAGTAAACTCATAAATTTCAGCATAAATTTGAGTTATACAATCTTAAAAGCAAATAGCTCATATGACTAATCGCAAGTCAAGTGATTTCCGCATAGTGGTAAAATTTAACTGATACATCTTGCAGACACATATGCGAGTCCCGCCCGATACACAGCTTTGTCCATGAGCTGACGCTGAAGGTAACTGTGTTACTGGAAGGCATTGCCCTTTCGTCTGCTTCACCAGCTAAGCTTGCAAAACGTTTAAGGTTGTTTGATTTGATGTATTTCTTAATCTGGCCGTACTCTTAAAATTATCAGTTCTATTATAAGCTGTAACTTCACATTTGATATAAAGCTATGTTATGCAATGTAACATGCTGTATCATATATATACACATTACTCACACAGAGAGACGTGTCACCCAAAGCGAATGGTACGAAGTGTCAGGAAATTTCTCGTCACAATTCACATCAAAGAATGACCGAAAAGCCTGATTGAAACCAACCTACCAACTATTGAGTCAAATTTTTCGATCTAATGGAAAACACAAATGCATGTTTTGGATGGAGATAATGGAGAATCATGCAACAATATAACATTTTGAATTTTTTCCGATTTCGATTCACAACCTTTCCCGTAAGCCATGGCATTTCTCAATATGGTATTGTAGCTATTTATATGCTATTTGAAGATAAAATTCTTGGGGTAAATGGGTAAAATTAATTTACTTATGGCGATTTCGTACACAAGTATTATTATTACTGTTGGAACTTTAAATCACATAACTCTTTTATTAATATTCTTTTTGTTTCTTACGCACAAATATTTTTAAAGCTTGAAAGTTAGAGTTAAAATAAAGCAAAATAATTGCATTCCCAGAGCCTTTTCAAAATGGAGCTCATGAACAATACGTATCTATATATATACGGAAATATATATGTCTTTGTAGTCTTAAAATTATGCAGTACAAGATACAAATATTATTGAGCTACATACTTTATCGCTAACTTAATTAAAGTAAAACATCATATACTTATTAACGCTTTCAGCTTTACAATTTTAACATGATCACAATGCTCATTCAGACCATTTTGTTTATATTCAATAACTTTCGAGCAAAACATGAGACAAAGTTAATTACCTACGTATAATACATTGTTGTACTTTTTGCTGAAGAAATATTGCAAAGAATTCTTTCTCATCAACATTTTAAACTGTTTCGATAAAAATCTGTTCACATATTGAAGCGAAAATCGTTCAACGTGATGATTTTTGAGCCCTCAAAGATATAATGGAACTATACGCTATATATAAACAACTTTAAAAATTCGTTGAAGAAAATGTTACCAGACCAGACTATCCGTCACTTGTTGGTGCGACCAGAGAAAATATTTTATCTCGGTAATTCATCAACATCATCGGTAACGAATTATCGTTTGGAATGTTTTATAAAAGTCCTTCTACACTATTGTTATGCGAAACTCGCGATCAGCGACAACAGGAAAATATATCTGCATATACCGTAAGTAAATCTCGATATCCTTTTGGTGGTGAAGACAAAAGATTACTCGGTCAACCTGTGAAAAAATGAAAAGGATAAAGTCACGCTTTTTCATGAGATCTTTTACTGCTAATGTTACGTTAGTTGGCTATGCATTTGATTCGGATACATAAAGTACAATATATAAGAAGCACTCAGTGAATGCTTACTGCAATGTTCATTGCAATAGGCAATCATCAGAATTGTTATGCCTGATTGAGTACAGAAAATCTCGGCCACCATAAACCATAATCAATAGTGCACCATCTTCTTTTCACGTAACGCAATTTCGACAAATCATGACATTCTGAGAAAGAAGAAACCATACTTGAGGAAAGCGCACATGTACTTACAATACACCCAACGTATTTATCATTGCAGTACATCACAAAATGAGTATCATCAACGATTCCCAGCATTATGATTATTTATGTACATATTAAGTATCCCAGTTATAATTTTATGCATATAAAAGACAGTTGCATACAGCAAGAAAGCTCTCAAAAAACCGGAATAACAACGCTTTTCTGCTAAAATGCCGATATTTCAACTTATAAATTTATCTTTCTCTCTTTGAGCGAGAGAAGTACCAACCTCGTGTTTATGTTCCTCCAAAAACTCCCTCACGGTCCTGAGTGCAATCTCCGCGGCAAATTTTTTCGATAAACCCTTCTTCCCAGTGGAGATGCAAGGGAAAACCTAAATATTTGAAACAATTTGAGCAAACAAAAGATAATATCATCGCAATTTAATCATCTCGTGCTGTCCTCCTCTTCGCATTTTTCTACAAAAATCAAATTATTATGCATTTTAAGAATTTACAATGGTCCTCAGTCCGCGCATGAGAAGAAGATTGAGGGAATTAACGTAACATCCCGTTAGTTGCTCTGCATCTTCTGTCAAAGGTCCATTCGTATGGATAACATCTGTGTGAGCACACATCATACAAATAGCATTTATAAATATACAAATGCATACACAAAAACAAGAAAAAAAAGGAGAAGAGTAATCTCCTCAAGAGCAAATAAAACACACATTCTACATGCAGATGTGTTATACATAACTGATGCAACATGTAAAGATGTATGAAGTAACTGGCGGCTGTCAAACTAGTTTTTTCCTCATTCCATTTAACTGCATTCATGCTACAAAGTATTAGGCATTAATCCTAAACATTAACTACCGCTATAATATAAAAAGGCATGGTATTTTGACGATGATGATGGACCGACCGACAACTATAAGATAATATGATTATTATACGTGAGTTTCTTCTTCTCTACAGGTTTGCGTACACGCACTCACTTACATAATAATACCACACATCCAACAACCAAAAACTATACGGTAACTGCATTGATGACAAAAAAAGCAAATTTTAAGCAGTAAACATTCTTTGCCTCTCATGAATACCTTTGAACTTTCGAACAATCCACACAGCTGAATAAATATACTAGACATAAATTATTCTGCATCTATTTGAAAACCACCTTTTCATTATGCCAACTTCAATGAAGATTGGAAAAATGTTCATAATAATAATAATAATCATATACGCATTCATATTTATGAGACATGAAGGATGAGCAATGGTGAGAATGGGATGATGTGAAAATTGATGATAATGTGTTTGATAATAACCCCCAAAACGCCTTTCATTCTCAAAATGTGAGGAAATTAACCAATGATTACGTACATTTGGCAGGTAATAAGAACCCAAGTGTCATTTCCGCTTGACCTGGACCAAGACGTGGCAGCGATTTGCATGCTTCACGAAGACTCTCTCCAGCTTGTTGATGAATAAGCTTGTCCACTAGAAAGGGTAACAAATAATATAATAGATAGGTTGAGAAAAAGCTTTATATATTGCGGGTGCAGTTATCTTTTTGAGTACGTGAGTAAAATTCTTATATATTGCCAATCAGAATGGATGGATAGCGACATTTTGGTAGGTAGAAATAACAAATGACTACGAGCATAAGAAGAATAATGGAATTATTACGAACCTCCTGCGACACCTTCGTAATTCTCTGTCGTTGAATTGACAATAGCATCCACTGCAAAGTTTGTAATACAAGTGTCAACAAAACAAAGACTAACCAACTGGTTGATGTATGAGTCGGGTCGGATGGAGTTGTTCTTGTCTGCAAAACGGTGCATAAAATAAAACATTCATTTTGAGCAAACGTGTCCGGGCATACGTAATGAATGGGTAATGAAGGTTTTATGCATAAATTATGGCACATGCCATGCTATTAATTTTGTTTCAAAAAGTCGACTTAAGTGTCTAGCCAGCACTACATATCATATATAGTGACACATGATTTATATACATATATCGTTAACTATTACTGAGCACTTAACTATCAAACACATAATCTTGAAGCAAATTTGTCAAAATATGAAACAGTTGTACTCACCAGTAAAATCTATAATTCTATGTTTCTGATCGGAATAGTAAATAGTCCAGGTCGGTATTTCTTTTACAAACGTAACAAATTGAGATTTTTGTGCGGTTGACGAAGACGTTAACAACTTGCGATTTGAAAAATGATTATTGTTAGTTGTTGAGTGAGGATGGTGCTGATGACGCACTCCATTATTAAAGTTGTAGCTGGGAGGGAGAGGCCGCTTTCTCATGTCCGGTTCACTGGTGATCATGGGTTCGAGTCCCAGTGAGGAAGGTGATGAGGGAGGAAATCTGTGATGATTGTTGCTCTGATGGTAGGGGGAGTGATGATGGTGTAGATTGTGCTGTTGGTGAAAGTCATTACTGTGATGATTGTTATAGTAGTATTGCGAGGGGTACGTGTCATACCCGTTTGGTCTTTTGCTGGTGTTGTTATTGTTATTATTATGAATGGGTGGGATGGAAGATCCCGACGATGAGGTTTTAACTGGCTCCTGTGACCACGGCCAAGGACTCCCCATTGTGATGGATTTTGCCACAAACGCGAGTAATGTGTTATTGTCACAATGAACGGTTTATGATGTCGCCAAAAGAACTGATTTTATTACTGGAAATACATTAACAAATCTACTATTGTGCATTTTTCTCACAAAATGCTAGAGGATGAATGTACAATGTTGTAGGTGTAATTTTTTATTAGTTTGTACGTAGTGTGTTGCTGTCAACTGTTGTCTCGAATTTGGACTACTATTAAAAGTGGGAGATTATACTTTTAACAAGCTGAGATACATAATCATATTAGGTATATAGGATAGTCGAATTCTGCATGCATTTACACACACCGATCTTTTTATGTGTATATTAACAATATAACGTAATGGCACTTGTGATGTTTACGACTTTTAACTTTTATATTAATGATTCAACAAAGTTATTATTCTCCATGTTACATTCGCTGTATAGTATCCATTGTACTTATTCATAACTTCATAACCCATTATCTTGCAGGTTTTTGATCCGCACTCAGCAGAAGCACTGTATTTTATGATGATGATCTAAACAAGCACCTGAGAGAGTTCCACACTACATATTATGTAGCATATACATGGTCACTTGTTAAAAGCTGGGATTGCGACCCTCTAACCAGAGCAGATCCAATAATTAAAATCATATGCAGTTAGAACAGGAACGTTTTTCTCCCTCATTAGTTTCGCTTCATCAGTTTTACTGACACTTTCAAGTTTTGCTTACCAAAATCAGCAAGATAACATGTTGAGCAGTAATTTAAATCTGAGAACTCTTATCTATGATGCACTCTTGTGACACTGCACATTCTTTAGTTCATGTATTACTTCAGTTCCTTTCTTTCTCGTAAGCGACCTTTCTACAAGGATAGTTTGCTTAACCTTCGACCGCCGAACACAAACTTCACTTTAGTCTTAAATTTGGACAGAGAAAACAAAAGCTGGGCGTTTGGCCAGTAGCTCTTCCTGTTAGTAAAATGAGTTGCATCACATCCCAAATCTATCACATTACATTAATCAAATTAAACTTTTTCGTTGATGAAAGTCTGACTTTAGCCTCAAGCGTGTCTGCTGTGTGTTTACGCATTATATAAGTTTGATAAGCTTAAAAAGAGACTTACTCGACTAACTGAGTAACCAGACTGAACTTTGTGGAGAGAAGCGTGCATACAAAGGCACAAAGAGCACCACTATCGTAAAAAAAGAAAACAGAGTCATTTTGATATATGCCATGCATGATGGAGAAAAATATTGCCTACTGCATGGACAAAGTCATGTAATAGTTCAGTCACACTCTGACACACTCTTTTTGACACATGTAGCAGCAGCCTATGTATATTTGACAGTATACCAGAGTAACAGTCAATCGAGGAGATGGAAATGACGATGATATTTTTTGTTTACTATAACAGAGAAGAAAATTATACAGAGATGCGTTTTAGAGCTTTCTGGCGATGAAGAAGATTAATCGAGAGAACTGCTCTCATCGTCTCGTAAAACATGCACATAAATTTAATGTTTCAATTCTTCATCATCCATAGACTGCACAACTAACAGTAACGTGTGTACACCAAGAGCATCGTCACCACCGTTTACTCCATGGAGTATTATAATATGGTATGCAATAGGATGGCGATCCAGATGTAATTCATAACTTTGGAATTGCAGCTAGAATTGGAAAATGTGACAGGGAAGTTCCTCGACCTTCCGTGTTGTAGTCGATTTTGCATGCAATGTATTATATTTAGGTACCTCTATGTAAATTGCTAAAGCAGATTTCAATGCTGAGCTGTATGATGTAATGTAGTGGATAAAACATTTAGCAGCTAATCCATGGATATTAGAAAACGGTAAAATACATGACCATTCCTTTTTAGCACAAGCACAACATTACATTTGCGGCATACGTTATATTTCACTTCCACATTTTGGAGCATGAAATGTTGAACATTATTTTCGCAACGGTATCTCATCAACGAAATCCATCTTATTAAAACGGGACATTTTTATTTTTGAAAAATGGTAGGACCTCGCATTATGTCATAATGGAATGTCATTATGCATTTGCTTTTCTTTCTTCAATAATTATTGCAAAAAATTCCAAACGTTAAGTTGTGGTTTTTGTCACACGAAGTTCGAATAAAAATGGCTGAAAGATTTTCTTGTGGATTACATTAAAAGCTGTTGATGTGTGTTAAATGAGTATGGTGACAAACCAGATTATTATTGTGTGAGAAGTACCTAACTTTCCATTTCGAGATGTAAAAATTAAGTCATTGGAAAGAATTAGGAACGTTTTTGCACGCTACTTTATTTCCAACCGAAGACGTAAAAAGGATTATGTTTTTGTAAATGTGATGTAGACTCTATTTTTGCAAAGTTTTGGCTCTACTAATTGCCTGCAAAATGAGTTTTTTTTGTCCTAAGCATTTACATGCATTACATTCAAGATAAAAACTGAACAGTGTAATTCAAGCTTGAAGCACCCACAATTCTGTTAAATCATCATCATCATGAACATCCGACCCGTTGGCGACTACGAAGAGTGACAAATGTTTTTGAGCAACAATTCTCGACTTTTATTACTTCGGTTCAAAGATTAATTTAAGCAAATATATTTTTGAGATACTTTCTGTTCGTGTTCATGCTTTGAAAGGGTGTCTTGAAAACCATTTAGAGGCTTACGGGAAGCTAATCATTCATAAAAATGTTTTCGGATCATTTAATGGCACTCTAAACATCCGGTGGCTCAAAAAAAAAATCCTCGTCCCCACGATGTATTGTAGCATTAAAATTCATGAAGAAATTGAAGATTATCTATCAATATGAATATGACGATGAGAAGACGAGGTACTTCGTGGCATACTGTTTTTATCAATGAAGGTTTTAATAAAGCTACGGCAATGGTGCAAGGCAGATGTATTTTGCATTGTGATCTAATCTCTATTGAAAAACAAGTATAAGTAACGAATTCTAAGAGATCAGTAGGTTCAATAATCTACACCCAACCAAGGGCAATGACAATGTCAAATCGTAAGTGTTTTTTGGAAAAATGACTGTACTTATTGGATGTCGGGTCTTATCAGTTTTAAAATAAATTACGAATGAGAATGATCCCGTAAACTGCGAACAAAGAAATCGCGTCAATGCAACGTAATATGTCGACTTCAACTCTTCTGTGTACATAGAGTGTTGGAATTATTGTTATCAAAATGGGGTTTAGAGTGTGCAGCTAGGCACCAATAAAAATCGAGATAATCACCACACTACAGGTGAAATTAATTGGTTGCAGTTCATAGGACTCACTAAACTCTTTGCTCAATAAACATGCTTTTGCATATGTGCTATGAATATGATTAGCATGTCGAAGAATTATTTATAAAATCTCCCAAAACAAAAATGATAAGCCGAAACTTATTGAAGGATATAAGGAATAATTTTTCTCTAGATAATAAAACCCGCATAAAAATTTGAGCACAAATTTTTCAGACACAATTTCGAAAGCTGCAACTGCTTCTGTCGTTTGCATTCACTATGTCCTGGGGTAGCCCAAGGTAAATTGAAGGAAAGCTTGTAACATACAAGCTTTCCTTCAGTTTGCCTTGGGTAGCCTTATACATGGTATTCACCTGGTAGTACTGGTAATATGAACATTTCATTAAAGTTATGTAATCATGCATTGTACTGTTATTACCCTATGATTCGCAATTTGCAGAAATTGAACCACATCTATTTTCATACAAGTAAAAAAAAGTCAGTGAAACGTCAACGTTTACGTCTGTGACTCATTGAATTGGTGACTGATCTCCATTCCGGACGTTGACACTAGGTTAGGAAACGATCCGAATCAGAATGATTAAATACAATGGTGTTTAAAATAGATAATGGGATCTGTTTGATAGTTTGACTTGATATACAATGTTTCTTACGCTAAATCAATGGTAGGTAAATGTTTCAGCAAATGATCACATCAAGTTAACAACTCAACATTGCCAAATTACTAATACAGTGAGATTCTGGTAATTCATGCATTTCTGGAAAATTATCTTGCATATATGAGCAATTTAATTCAACTCGATTTAGTGAACAAGGCTCCTGTAAACGTTGTATAATAAATCGTTATATCATGTCTAACACAAACAATAAATTGATACGATAAGCAAACTAAGGTGAACTTTAGGACAAACAAAAGGCAATGACCAGAAGGATTCAACATACAATGAATCGAGCACTCACAATAACCATGAGCATTTTTTCAGACTCACAATTGCAAATTAGTGGAGTTCAATGGAATTTCTGTAGCGAAAAACACGACCCTTCCAACACAATGGGTGCATCATATCTCACGTATTGTTGGACGTGTTCTTCTCTGACAAGGCAAAAGAGTAAGAGCAAATCCCCAGTCTCATGCTATCACTAGTATCACTACAATAAGTCGTGCATATCACATTGAGCCTGCAACAATGCATGCCATTTCTATTTTCTATAATTAATATCAATAATACTGTCAGTAATAATTATTATTGCAAGCTTACAATATGGCCACTACCTAAGTGGGAAATGATTTAGCTATAATATGATGAGCACAATAAGTGTCGCATGCATTGTGTGTGTTTGCATTTATAGAGTAAGTGGCTCTCTCATTATTCTCTCCCTAAGCATTATCGACAAGTCACCATCACCACATCTGCAAATATCAATGTCCGATAACCGTACGCGGCGCTGTGATAAGCACGACATTCTCAAACACATTGTGCTATATGGTCTTGTACAAATTTCATTTTTTTACTGCACTGCGAATGCGACAAATGTGGTGGTGGTGTGTGTGTATGCATGAAAAACATGAATAACATCACATTTTTGCTGAACAAGCAAAGTTGCAATGTAAGGGCAACAATAATTATTATGTTATTTTTTTTTACATTCAGATCAGCTATACATGTTTTTATAATGTTCAATAATAGTCGTTTCATGCTATGTAACATTAAATTCATCTTCTTTTGCAAAGTTATTAGAAGAAGTCGAGTGTGTCTGAAATCCTCTACAGCGTCAACATCACAGTTACAGTAACATCATCATCCTCGACATCCAAATCTAATATTATGTGCATGACATTATAGACTGATAATATTATAACGAACTTTTACACGAGTCTCATCGGTTAGTTGTTGTCGTAAAAGTATATTATAATATATTATGCACTTGTATTTTATGTACATAATATTTTTTATTCCACAGAACTCTTTGTTTGCAAATGTAATCTTTCTTTATTACATGCGTACAACATCTCTGTATTTAATACGGCTACATGTACATTATAATATTACAAATAATACCCTGCGCTCCTTCTACTACTGCTAACTCTCATCACTCTCCAATTGTAATCAGTCAACAAGAGTCTACTGTGAATCACAAAATAATTTGTGTTACATTTTTATTTCTGGGTACTTACAAACATACACTTTACGTTCGCCCACATCACATCAGCCAACCAGTTTTACACTTCTGTCATGTCGAGCTATTATCTTCGCTTATATTTTGAACAGAAGACGAAATACATGTAAAGTACAAAAAGTTTTTGCAACAACCAATGCAGCGAACAGAAAGACCTGGAAGTGTGTTAGAAAAAGAAAGTGAAACTGTGGAAGATATTGCAAGAAGCAGGAAAGAGAGATTACGGGGTTATCGTGCCCTTCTGAGGTCATTGTAAGTATCTTTTAATTCAATTTATTGGGAAGTCGATATCGGCTTGACGAAAATATTCTAATCGCAGCAATGATGAACACTGCGTGTGCTCTATTTTTATAAAGTGATCGAAACACAGTATGCTCATTTAATTCATCATCATATCATTATTCTTGATATATCTTGGGTTATTTCAGATAAATGAAATCCGTCAAGTCCCCGCCGCCGTTGATCCCTGCAAAGGTATCATCCCCTGATACAGAGCTAATGATGAATGACAATTCAGATGGGTGGATTTCTCAATGCGACCTAAGTTTTCACAAGATTTCTACCGCTCCCATAAACAGAAGCAACTTTTCCCTTCAAAATGTTTCCGGATATGCCAAAGCTGGCCAAATTCTTGCCATCATGGGCCCTTCCGGTAGTGGAAAAACGACACTTTTAAGTAGCTTGTCAGGAAGATCCTCCCTAAAGTCTGGTGCTGTCTACATTAATGGAGAGGTAATATCTAAAAAGGCTCAGAGGACGCGTCTCGGATATGTCATGCAGAATGACATATTTTTCCCTACGCTAACTTTGCGGCAAACCCTGGCTTACACGGCATTTCTCCGGCTCTCGGACAAAAAGTACTTGACGTGTGCTGACAAGCTAAAGAAAGTTGACGACATCATTGAAACCCTGGAGTTGTACCAATGCCAGCACTCCATTGTGGGTGATGACGTGAATCGCGGTCTCAGTGGAGGAGAAAAGAAGAGGTTGAGCGTTGCCTGTGAGCTCATCACAGATCCCAGTATTCTACTTATTGACGAGCCCACGTCGGGTCTTGACAGCTGCACTGCCGGCTACTTGATAAATATTCTCAAACAATACGCACAAAAGTCGTGCAAAACAATTGTAATGACAGTTCACCAGCCTTCATCTCGCATGTTCCAAATGTTCGACTCTTTGTTGCTCCTTTCAAACGGACATACTGCTTATTTCGGTCCGACTCAAGATGTCGTTCCATACTTTGCTGGTCTCGGCATGCATCTAGAGACAAATTACAACCCCGCAGAGTTCCTTCTGGAGAAAATGAAATCGGACCAGGACAAGCTTAAGATTTGCTGGGAAGAAAATCAGAAGCGCAGCAATGGATGCTGCACTTTACAATCAAATGACTGGGACACCTCGACTGACTCCATATTTGATGAGTGGCAAACATCATTCAGCACACAAGTACGAGTTCTCGCGGAACGGAATATCTTGTTGGCGAAGCCGCGAATATTCTCAACCATCAACATAGTACAAACAATAGCCCTTGGTTTCATTAGTGGATTCGTATGGTTCAACACGCCCAGAGAAGAGCCCTACATTACTGACTTGGAAGGATGGATGTTTTTTTCTTCACATTACTGGATGCTATTCGTCCTCTTCCAAGCACTGTGGTCCTTGCCAAGTGAGCGAGCAATGATCAACAAAGAGCGGAGAGCAGGTGCTTACAGATTCTCATCTTACTTCATAGCCAAGTTCGTAGAAGCTCCATTGGAAGTTATTCTTCCCTGTCTTTACCTAATTATTTGCTACCCACTTGTTGGAGGGCGGACGATTACGGGATTCCTTGGAATCTTCATGAACCAGATACTATCATCGTTAGCAGCTCAAAGCATCGGGATATTCCTCGGTTCTGCGTTACAACCGAACACTGCCACAACCACAGCAGCAATCTTCACTGTTGCAGCCCAACTTTTGGGAGGATACTTGACTAATAACATCCCCACATATTTAAAGGTTTCATCTCTAGTTTACAACGGATTACGAAACATGCAAATCATTGAATTCCTCTTTGGTGTTCCGATTGCCTGTGGACTCCATAGTCAATTCCCGAGCTGCTTTAGTAATGTGACAACTGCAGTTACCAGTAAAAGTATGTTTATCAGCCCAGAGGATATTTTAGAGAGAAATAATTTGTCAGGATTTGTGTTTCCATACTGGAGCCATTCTGCTGTATTGGTGGCATTCATTTTTGTATTCAAAATACTTACATTTATAGTTTTAAGGAAAACTTTGTGAATTAGTTTATAGTAAATAGTGTATATATTTAAAAATATGAATAAAATATTGTATATAGTAGTGCTACAATTAGGAGGGACTAGAAATAGACTGCCGAAGAGACAAGAAATTTTGTATTACTCGTTTAACAACAAAGTTAAATCAATAGTAGAAAACTTGAGCTTATATTTTACTTAAATGTTATCTAAGAGTAAGTATACACGTAAAGTTTCATACATCTGTGATAAAAGTTAGTAAAAATAAAAGTTATGCGAAACTCTTCAAAACCTACAATAATTGTTTTATTTTCAAAGCATATATTTATTTATTTCACGCTATAATATGGCTTAGGTATACCTGACACATTTGAAATTTGATCTTTTAGTTTTGCTTCAGAATATGGTTTTATTATGCATTGTGTGCACGTGATTAATTTACCTTTTTAGTAAATTTGTTTTACGCCAGTAAATACGACTATGTCGAACTGAAGTTTCATGTTCCATTTCACAAAATCAAATTATTCATTTGTTCTCCCAGTAGGTTAAAACAATGGTTTCTTCCGTTAATACACGTATTTTTTAAAATGAAGATAAGATTTGGTTGGTGCATTGTACGAATTTGGTCATCATTCTTACCGACATTGTATTGAGCTTTATATGTCATCCGAAGTGAATACTGGTTATTGAATTCATAGCATCATAGTTCACACCTAATTATATATGTAAGACATTGAATACCGTTCTTTCAATTAACACTCTACCTGTCTTCAAATCAGGCTATTCGGGCTGCTAAAACTGTTGAAGTTAGAAGCTACGGTAGTTCAATAAACTATGTTGCACCATGCTTTTCGTGAATCAATCTCTTTTTTCATAAAGTCGTATCGTCATTAAAAACGCTATTATTTTGCAGTACAATTTTGTACCACTTGAGCCTTGCATTTAAAACCTTCATAATTTTTAACGGTGATAGCAAGACCATGGGAGAAAAGAATATCCAGTTGTATAATGGACTATTGGACTCACCCTTACTGTCAGGCTCCAATGCATTCTCAATACTAGCACTTTCTCTGGTTGGAATTGAAACAACCGACGCTGGAATTTTCTCCAGAATAACAATGACATCCATGACAAGCAAGTGGTATCTTCGACTGAGTCATTTTGAGGCGATACTCGTTGGATTGGTTGTATTACAGGTATAGAGCCAAAAAGATTTTTTTTAAAAACCCGGTACAGTTGTGTTTTTGCATGCACACTTGATTAATGGTTTGGTTCTATTTATTTACGTGATTTTCAGATATTTGTTATGCGTTACTTTCTAATACTTCCGTTAGACGTTACAAAGCTAATTGAGGATGGTACTCTATTAGCTACCTCTGTTTCAAGGAAAAGAAGAAATGCTTTTGTACCGAATAGAGGTGACGTGATACACCAACAGCGTCTGGCTGAATCCATGTTTTCGGTGAAACTCTTTTACCTAAGCTATTCAATGTACATACACCATTGAAAAAGCAATCTGGTTATAAGTTCTAATTTTCTTTAGATTCTTCGACGCTTGGACGAAAATGACTGCTTTTTAAGAACACTTTGTGAGTTGGAAAATAATTCGAGAAACAGCGTGATTAAACCTGGCAAACTCCAGAATTTGCTTACCTCTTTGAAAAGGTAACTGACAGGCAACCATTTTGCGATAATACTTTTATGAGAAGTGCCAATTTGAAGATACGTGTTGTTTTTAAAGACTGGGCTTGCAAAGGATTAAGTTTGAGAGCGAATTATCCCCAAATAATGAGACAATATTGGAGAGAAAAGTACTTGCCGAGTTTGAAGACGCCGTTCTTCTCTCTGAATACGGGACAAAAATTAATGGAAACACATGTGAAAAGACGCAAGAAAGTTTGTGTGCTACCCACTACTCTTTATGCAACGCCGACAAAAGTGAACTGTTAGGTTATGTAAATGACATTATGCCTTTTATGTCCTAACAATTATACGTTTTATATATTTATGCTCTTCTTTTGGTACGACCATATCATTCTACTAGCATCATTGGACAAATAAATGGTCGAATTGAAACTTGTATTAAAGTTGATCCATCACGTAAAGCACATTAGCTTCACGATCGGTACTCTGTATTTACTGTATTCTTTACTAAATAGACGCGTGGTACTGATAGTTCATGGAGGACAGCAGTTGTTGGAACATGTGCCGCCTGAACTAGGTGTGCATACACAGCCAGTGTCTGCAGCACGTCCTTGATGGAAAAATGTCTTCTTATTTTCAAATCTAGCTTGCAGTTGTGCTGGAGTATGTTTTGTATCCTTAAACTTCCCAGCCAAACTGCGGTAATCTGCCCTGTGGGATGCCCGTACGTTTGCCATCGTCTTAAAGTTTTTGTTTTTCAGTTCACCCTTCTTCTCACTTGTATTGGAGTTGGCGTTGGGTAGTGGGGGTGGCAGCTCGGATGGAATTCCTTTGACAGATTGGCGATTTACTAAATAAAATACTGAGTCGCCTCGGCTAACGTTTGCGGTTGAGACGGACTGGGACGGTTTTCGGTTTGCATAGTTTCTCGAAAACGTGTCACCTCCTCCAGGCCTTGCAAAGTTGGTACTTCTGCTTATAGTACTAGACCGGCTTAGAAAAGAAGAGGAGGAGGACACACGACGAGCATCCTGAAGCATTGCATCTTCCTTCTGTCTTGCTCGGGCTGCCAAAGACCTCATTGCCTGTCTCTTGAAATGACCGTGTAAGTTGACAATTTTCCGCTTCAAAAATCTACTGGTAGTCTCAGATTCTACGTCATGTAGACTTTGGACACTAAGCTTAAAGTATTTTGCACGATAGGATGATCTTCGCCTTGCGTCGTTCTTATTTCGGTCTTCAGTTGTCATAACTTGTCTTGGTGTGTGTTCTTCAAACAATGGCTGTACAACCAACTCCTCTTCCTGGAAAATAATACAGTACAAAAATTTAGTAACAGTTGGCGTGAAGTATCACAAAATATATGCATTTCTTAAACTATTTCACCTACGTTGAAAGTAAATTTTTACTTACACTATGCTTATGAGCTAGTTCTCCTCGTTTTGTCAGTTGTACAATATCTTCATGATACTCTGCATTTTGCTCTACGATATGAGACGCTTCTATTCGCACATTGCCTGGTCCCTGCTCCATCCTAAATATAGCCTCTGAGGTAGTTTCTAACGGCAAACGGAAGACACCGGAGCCAGTTCGTCCACCACATTGACTTCCAGAAAATCGTTTCTTTGATTTTTTGATTCTTCGTGCTCCAGAATGCTCGCTGGAATTACCTGATGAAAGCTCCCGGTCTGTTGTAGACTCGAACGTTAAGGGTCGAGCAGATACTAAAGTATACACTGAAATTCCTCCTGTCTGACTACCACTACTTCTCAAGGTTTCACTACCACCACCTTCCCAAACTTCACTACCAGTATTCCTTGGGATTCCGCTGTCATTTGAGAAATGGGGCTCAGGAGAAGATTTGAGGTCACTGACAATGTTAATTTCTGATTCGAAATTATATGAAATTTTGGGATCCAAGTCAAAATTCCACTTATCCTTCTCAGTGGTTTCTTCTGTTGACTCAAGATTTTCGTCTGCGGGAGCTACAACATTGTCAGATACCTGCTCTTTTTGTTCCATAGTGACTTCCACTATGTCCCGCGGACTTTCATCGTTTTCTGGACTGATTTCTTCAGTTTCTTCAAATGATTCCTCTCTTAATGCAAAGACAAATGAAAAGAGAATGATATAATTTATGTAATTATGCGTGGTTACACAATGCCTTCCATATTGTGCAAATTTAAGTGAATACATTGGAGAGGCGGAAACTGAGATTATATTATCCGGACGATTAAATACTACACCAAACGAATTTAAGTCTCTGAGGAAAGGATCCAACACAGACTCCCTCCGGTTTGTAGGCAAAGGCTCAAGTGCCCCTCGTGACCACGAATCGTATGCCAAGGGCAATGGTGGATCGTCCCTTTTAAAAATCCTGTTTGGCTTTGCGGACGGCTTTTCTCTCATATCTGGATCTTGCCATTCAGCCTCCACAATTCGAAGCCACGTATTCCTCAGATCACAGCATACCGTTACGGGAGCAGTGGTAATAAAAAATCTTTCTGCGCACACTTTCCAAGCACTTTCAAATAAGTCTGTTACTGCCTTATTCACCGCTTCCTCGCATGTCTTTGAAATTCGTCTTTTCCCTTTGACCTTATGTACATCAGAATGATCCTCAAAAACTGCGGGGGAGGCTTTCCCGCTGGGAATTGCCTCATCTGAAGATTGTGAAAGATCCCCTGCGGAATTTGTTTCAGTGCCTTTCTTTTTCTTTGATTGATGTACGGACCGAGGTTTGTCTTTTCCCTTTTCTTTGGTTTTTACGCTAGCTTTTAGAATAGTAGTGCCTGCTTCGTCTGTCCTCTCAGATTTCTCTTTCTTTGTCTTATCCTTGCCCACTTTCAGCTTACCCAGACCCTTAAACATGTTTTATTCAAAACCCTTTCCCCTTCAAAATAACCAAGATCATTTATTGTATTGTACTACAACACGTCCACATGCGTTGCCGTATATATGTATTTTTTTTATTTTGCTAAACATTTATCGCGAAAAATTCCCACACAACCGTGAGCACACGTGGGACCTTATACTGTCCCATATACAGATCCTTGACAACTTTTCTTTAAAATATAATTGCCGTAATTGTTAGGTAGTTGCTCTAAGAAAATTAGGGCGCTGCACGTAGGTAATAGTGTCGCGTCTCGTGTCAGCCGCCGGTGGTGAGCATCAAGACTTATCTTTTTAGTAGACATGCATACCTTTAGTGCAATAAAAACAGAGAGGTTATAAATTACGGTTGAAGCACAACAAATTACTATATGTGCTAACAGTTTATTAATGTGTCATTATGAAATGCTCATGTAAGTAATTTATTAACCCCAAATGCATGAAATATAATCAACTTTAAACAGCATGTTTCCGTCAACGAGCAGCTCTATAGTTGTTCAAGCCATCTTTGCTCATTACTACCTGCCACAACTGAACCATTCTGGCTTGAAAACCTCCGGCGGATGATTGCAAGTAATAGGTCCACATTCGGTAGAAACGGTCACCATACTTGTGGGAAATTTTTGGCCAGTTCTTGTTGAAATTAACCAACCAACCATCTATCAAAGTTTTTGCGTAGTCTGGTCCAAAGTTATGCCAATCCTCAATTATAAACAGCCCTTCAGTTTTTTCTGTAATATTGCGAGCTGAGGGTAAACAGCCATTTGGAAAGATGTATGTATGAAACCACGGCTCAATAGGAACCATCTCCTTGTGGTTGATTGCGATTGTGTGGAGAAGGAATATGCCATCATCTTTGAGACAACGATGAGCAACCTGTACCATGCAAGGCAGTAAAAACATATTACCACGTAATCCGTATCTAGCACGTTATATATTTTGGTAATAAATTTTGTAGTCTTCTTATCTAACTATTAATCAACTCACTTCAAAATATGTACGATGGTTATGCACCCCGACATGTTCGAACATACCGACACTGACAATTCGATCAAACTGTTCATTCAGTTCCCGATAATCCATCAATCTAATATCAACAGGAAGACCCTCACATGAGCGTTTTCCATACTTTGCACCCTCTTCAGAGATGGTAATTCCAACGCACTGCACACCATAATTCTTTGCCAAGAATTTGCACAATCCTCCCCATCCGCATCCAATATCCAGAACACGCATGCCAGGTTCAAGATTCAATTTTCTAGCAATGAGCTCCATTTTTTGAACTTGAGCATCATTCAGGTTGTTTGCACATTTCCAATATCCACATGAATATGTCATCCATGGATCAAGAAAAGCTTCAAACAAATCGTTACCTATTTGTACACACAAAACAGATTAGAGAGTACTCCGAGGTAAGGTGTGTCAAAGTCACTACAACTCTCATTTGTATTTGATTTTTAATATCAATTCTCACCTAAATCGTAGTGCTTTCTGCCCACTTCCCAAGCCTTTGATTCAGTTTGCAAATTGAAAAAGCTCAAATGAATGTAATTGAGGAAACGGTTCCAGGGGTTCAAATATTCAAGGAAAATTTTCTTTCTCATTATGCGACGGAACAGTTCCGTCAGATTATCACAATCCCAGTTCCCGTCCATGTACGTCTCTCCCATTCCTAGTGATGCCGAGTTGGCAATTCTCGTAAAGAAAATTTTGTCATGTACTTTGACGTGAATAACACCTTCGAATTCCGATTTCTTTGTGACATATTGCTCGTCAAAAACCTTTTGGGTGCCTGCGTTATTATTATTGTTGATTGGGTTTTCCGATGAATCTATGTCAAACACAACTCCAAGTGGGGCATACGTGTGTTGGATTTTCTTCTCCAGACGAGAATGAAACAACTGCATGATCTTCAGTTCCATCCATTTATAGGACTGAACTAAAAATCCCACGAATAAGAATGGAATATCTTGGAACCCCATTTTGAAAATTAATTTGCCCCAATCACCTACATATATCAGTGCCAAACGTAATTGCTAATGTAAAGAATTTTTGTTTCTTTTGAGGAGCCAACTTTCACAGCTTCTCCTCAAGCGACTAAATGACTGGTTTACTTTCACAAAGTGATGCTGGTCCTCCGTAAATGCCTCAGGTTCCTATTATTAATTACAGGTATGTTATGCAGTTAAAATTCATCTCATGTTTAGGCAGCAGTTTTGACATACGAAGCGTCTTTGCAAAAAAAAAAACCATGCAAAGGAACGCATGATAATAAACCACAAGTTGTGCAATATTGAATAACCACAAGTGGCAACAAAACCCTTTCGAGCGAGGAGTATAGGCATTCAAAAAGAAATTCATATTAATACCTAATAGATCTTTCATAAAAATAGCCTCAAGCATGAAAGTCTATGTCCCAAAAACAATTAGACGCGATGCATTAGCTGAAAGAGATTGCGTTAGCACGGATATTGCGATGAAGACGCCAAAATTGCATGCCTACATCCTAATTTCAAACTGTCCTGTTCGTGTCAGATAGGTATTGGGAGCTATATGTTGCATTCGGAAGAAATACATACATGCACATATAGAAAATAAAATATTGCGTACAAGAAGAATCATTTAAAGAAGTCGGTTAGAGTTGAAAGCAGTCAATGGCCTGGTTTTAAAGAAGTGATGTTTATGTCGTACTTCCTTATATGCATGAATGGCCGTTATCAAGGGTTTTGTTGCACACATGTGTTATGCCGAGTGAAGCTAAAAATAGATTTTAAAACTAATGCTAGTACACTGTTCGGTTTGAAAATCGTCGACTCATTGTAAAATATTAGCTAGCCAAACAATATTTGACTAGAAAGTGACCAAACCATTATTTTACCATTTCATTTTCTTGTATTATTTCTAAATATACTAGTCGTAAAAATTGCATTCACTTTTAGATTCTCTATGCACTATAAAATTTAAAACGTGTACACATTATGCATTTGAAATTTATGATTTTAAATATTTATTTTGATTTTATTAAACAATTACATTTTTGTATTAACAAGACCCAACAACGCATAGCTGTGTCGATGGATCAAATCGTGTATTGGGAGGACATGAATAATTGTACAAATACAGTTGACCATTGATGTTAAGACATCTATGGTATATGGAACAGTTCGATGAATCAGGAAAGACGCCCACCTGTGAACATGAAAATGGTTGTGGGGGTGAGGGTGAAGCCACTACTGCTGTGGTACTTGCTTGAGAAGGTGTTGTCATACCTGTTGTAGTAGGACAAGCTCCAACAATACATCCTTGCAGATTACTATTCCAGTATGATCCCGCTGGACAACGGAACATGTATCGGTACATTTGTCCATTAATTATAATGCATCTATAGTAGGACTGACAGTCTGCAGGGTCTACAAAATATCCTTCTGTTGGGCAAGGGTGGTCCGGTGCAGGAGTCGTCGTGGTCGTAGTAGTCACTGCAGTTGTCGTAGTTGTGGCTGCAGTCGTTACTGAAGTTGATGGACACTGTCCTGTAGTACAGAGGCTTGTCGCTGAATTAAAGTAGCTTCCAGGGGGGCATTCAAATACATAGTAGACAAAGCCATCGTCCAAGAGGATGCAGTTATAATATTTTGTACAAGAACCAGGGAATGGGTATTGTCCTTGCGAATCGCAAATTATGTCAACAGGGGGTGATGTGACTGCAGTTGTCGCTGGAGGTGCAACTGTAGTAGTATTAGATGATTCACATGCTCCCACGACACAAACGCCTGCAGATTGTTGGAAACATGCTGATGGTGGACAAGAATAGATGTAGTAATAGAATTGCGCTCCTATGAGGACGCATTGGTAGTATTTCGCGGGATCGGTGGGGTGCGCGAAGAATCCTGTCGAAGTGCATACAAATGTAGGGGGTCCTGAAGTAGAAACTAACATTGTCGTAGATTCTTCGGACTGGGAAGCCGTTGTGGAGGGGACGGATGACGCCTCTGCAGAACCAGATGTTGCTTCAGAGGAAGCGGAGGAGGACGAAGTGGAGGACGAAGCGGAGGTCGAAGCAGAGTCTGAAACGGTGCTAGATCCTGTGTCTGCTGAAGAAGTTGAATCTAAATCATCAGAAGTAGTAGGATCTGGTGTGGTTGTTGTTGTAGGTTCTACATAAAGTTTTTTAAAGTCATTTGCTGTTGGATCTCCAAAATTCAAAATATTACATGTATAAAATTATTGTCAGCTCAGTATGCAGTCAAGATTTGCTACCTTCACAAGTGCCTGCGACGCATGCTTTATTTACATCATCCCATATTCCTCCCGAGGGACAGTCTAGATGTACCAACATCCACGATGAACCCACATTAAAGCATTGATAATAGCAGGTGCTGTAATTTTAAACGTGGTCATTCAATATGCAGTTTAATTTTCAAAAACATATGCACTTTAATGATCTACCAATTGTCGGTATCAGCAAACGGAGCATCACTGGTACAATCTGCATCAGTTGGAGGAGCTGCGTTCACTGTGACTAAACACAACGCGATTATTATTGCAGTGGTAGTTGTCCTCTAATCAAAAGAAAATTTTCCAAAAGGATTTAAAAATATATTATGTGGGATGCCAAATGATCTGTATTAGAAAATTTTCTACGTCCTGCACTGTCTTATAGTTATACTTACGGAGACCTGGTGTGTTTCTTCATATGGTGCCATGTTTGTAGCCAGATCAGAACAGAACACAGTGTTTCTGGCACGTCTTCAATCTGAATTTGAAAGGAAAGTGACCCAAAATCAGTCTAGCAGGACATTTATTGATTAAACTTTTCACTTTTTTAATCAAAGGTGCAATACAACAAAAATTGCATGCATTATCTTTATTATAGACACCCCACTTTTTTACAATAGTATTAATGAAAGTGACATAATATGCATTCATGGCTTATTCTTACTCTCCCTCCATAAATCATGGTCAATGTCAAATGTCAATAAATAAGTAAGTTTCGTCGAAACATCCAGATTTTAAAAACTTTTATTCGTTACGTATTCAGTCTCACGGACATAAGTGGTCAAATAAATATGTCATGCCGCTAAGTACATTGACACACCAGTATCATTGATGAGCGTGTAATAAAATTAATTAGTGTTATTAATATATACAAGGTTATAAATCCATAAATACGAATGCTTAAATAGGGACGTTTCATGAAAATATTCTGTGAATAATTCAATCTAATTGCGTTGCAACTTCTTGCGCCGATGAATTTCGTTTAATCTAACTTCAGCCAAAGAGGCTCGAATCCCAGCCCAAATCTCTTGTGACGTTGGTATGATTTGGTAGGCAGGTAAAAGGAAACCAAACAATCCATAATCTCTCAATTCAATGGCATATGAGTAATCTACGCCGATAGATTTGAACCAGTCCGATGACGTTCCAGCTGCAGTATATCTGAAACGGAGATTGCGACAATTGATAAATGATTACAACTTCCCCTTTTTACAAGTAGGGTGTTTTTCAAATGACATCATCATTCAACTTACAATGTGTCACGTATGCTGCCGACTCGATACTTTGTTCCGTGAACTGCATACAGCGCTTCATTCCCAATTTTTGCTATCCTCATCTGCCAAATTGGAAGCATTTTTATTAAAGAATTACGTCAGAAACGATGATTATTGTTTTACAACCTTCATAAGTGTTTATGTTTACATACCATTTCGTCGTAATCTTCTGGATGCTCTGATGTATAACCCCACGGTGTCATCCATTTCTTCATTAAAAAACAATGCACAACCCAGGTTTCAATTAGATAAATTGCATAATTACGCGTGATGGTGCGTTTAAGAAGGCATTTGTAATGGTAAATAAAAATATGTGATGCCAATTTCTACCTGACCAAACGAATGTAAACTCATATAAAACTTCCAATTAATATCAGGATTCCCCTCTACAAATTCTTTGACGGCTTTTGTTTCGGGTTCAGAGAAGGGAGTAGACCCTGCATAAATTAGGGAACATGGGTTGAAGCCAGCACCTCCCCATTCCTTCCAATGATAACCAAAATTTCGGTTTAAATCGATTCCTCTGCATCCAACAAGATCTGAATGCAAAAATCACAACAATTGTTCATTTGTTTTCTTTCATAGGTAATCTCACATAGCCCCATTTTGTACAAACTTCACTTGCTAATTGAGATGCATAAATCATAACTACTCACCAGTCAAGAAACTAAAACTTCTTCTGGACTTTCTCCAAAATCGGTTGTAGTTGCACGAATGTCGATAGCCATCAGGATTAAGAATAGGTAAAATGTAAAAGTCATATGTATCCAACAAATTTTCATGCATTGAAGCGTTCCTGATCAAGTCATCAATGATAAATGTAGCAACTGCAGGTGAAATCCACTATAGCCCCAAAACATAAATTTTAAACATTGCGCAATTGCACCCCCATTATGTTAGCCACAAAGTTTGATTGCCTAGTATTTATTGCATGTAATTTGTATCTTACCTCACGAGCGTGAATGCCTGTAAATTTAAAATCATAGAATTTTTAATGTAACAATTGTTTTTAATCAATTGATTGGATCATACTTTATATTAACTGGCAAATCTACTGACCTCCATCGATGAAAACTCCTAATTTGTCTCTTGAGCTTCCTCGTGATATTTTTATAAGTTGTAGTGGCTGCTCCTCAAAACTTTGTCCAATAGTTATAACATCCACTAGATCCCGGTATCGTGATTGAAGCTGCCACATCCATGCAAAAATCTTTTGGGAAATTGAAAATAATCATTTAAGGATTATGCATACAAACAGGCAATATAAAAACTGAGTTTGGATCATACCGTTTCCGGATAGTGATACGCGTCCCAGGACATCTCTGTCGCTTGTTTGTATTGCACTAAACTCTTCTGTTGGCTACGTACCACTCTGTATGTTTTGCGAATGTTGGAAACAACCGAAAAGGTTGTTTATAAGAAAATTAAGATACTTATTCTACCAACAAGAAATCCCACATTAAAAATAATGAATTACGAATGTTATCTTACCGATACACATCATCCATCACAACTTGACCTTTCAAATTAAATCGCTCAAGAAATCGAGTGAACTTCATTCGTTGTTCAGTTGTCACCAAAACATTTGTCGATTCGTTGATTGAAGGTGTTCCCCAGAAATCAAAGTCTTCTTTTTCGTACAGACGTACCAGTGCTTTTAATTGATCGTCAGTCTCGGCAAGCACACTCATTAACTGCGACCTAACGGTTAGTTATGGATGCACAGAAATTAAAATGATGTTTACAAATTTGTCTACCTATAACCCGGTTTTTAAAACCACACATTCAAAAGATTTTACCCTGAAAAATCCGCTGTCCTCAGCGCCGGGTGCTGCGCCATTGCAAATTGAAAGATGCATGATGTAATACAAATTACATTCAGAAACAAACTTAACCGTAAGCGTTTCATGTTTCAAGTATTTGATTAAGAGCTGGAACTAAACTATGGACTGAACTGAATCATACTGGCTACTAAGAATAAAATTTAATCATTTGTAGTCCCAAAATGAAATAAACATCACGTTCAGCATTTCAACTTCTCAATTAGCTGGATCGCATTCATATAGTTTCATCTTTTCAGGTAGCTTTGAGCATGCTTTCATTTTCATTTGGAGCTGAAAATAGGATCTTTCAACCCCTCGACCTATTGGCCCACTTTCATGAAATGTGTTGTCCCTTTCGACTTGCATAAGGGCAGGTGCAAGACAAAAAGAAATCGAGATGAAAAGGAAGCAATGCAACCATACTCATAGTCAGATAGAGTCCAGTGATTTAGAAAGTGAATGTGGAAGAACCGTTACTTTACTTATGGGTACTTCATAATAAACAAAGGAAGCAGTGTTTTTACATGTAGGATTATATGCATAGTAAAATCTGCTGTTCTCGCACATGGATTCTCTCTCATGCCTTCTTGAGGTAATAAACACTTTCATTCGTAGCCTTGAGTTGAATGAACGTCACTGTTTACTCCAGATATGACTTCATTCATAATATTAAATTTTCACGAACAAAAGGTTCTTGCATCTTTAGTATTTTCCATTAGAAAATAGCCAGGTTAAGCTACGTACATTCATTTCTTATTTTCATTAATACATTAGACCGCTATACAGAAGTAAGTCTGTAGATGAATTTATTTTGCAATAATATTCATGTTCAAAATGCTGGCTCACATTCAATTTTATTTCACACAACGTGCCATTAGAGTAAAATAAAAAATAATGCTAAAATCGATACGAAGGGGGGAAATAACAACTAAGCTCTTTTGAGTATTTTTTACAGGAAGCTAATTTTTATTCTATAGATCCAATAACATTAGGGTAGATTTCTTGTGAAACCGCATATATATCACATTTGGGATTCCGCAGCAGATCAGGAATTTAACAAAAAATACATAAAAGAACGAATAAAAAGTTATCTCACTCCCGATCACATTACCCTATCCATTTGAAACAAGAATTCCCTTGAAGGATGGAAACATTCCAAAGTAAAAGACACACGAAGGACACATTCTTGGTCGTTATGTTAGTTTGAGACCTTCACTGGATATTCTCATGTACTTTTATAAACACACTATCAAATCATCATCATCACGTGTGCTTGAAGAAGGCAATGCATGAAATATGCCAACTCACATCTTTGCTCTTATGCATTCTCATATATTTAAGCAAATACAAGAATAGTACGATTCTCCAGTGGCGTGTGCAAAATATGCTCAAATTTCACTCCTGCCTTTTAGTCTTAATAAAAGGCGAGTGTGCACTGGCTTCGCTTTCTCTCGTCGACTTGGAAAGGAAAAGGAAAGTTTGGCTGGGTATAAAGTTGTTTCCCTCCTAGTTTTCAGTCTGTTATACTGACTATTTCATTCCAACTACGATCGTTTCTCACAGCCACATAATAGGAGTAGCAGAGCTGAGTGCAAGGAAATAAATAAAAAAGTTTTCCCTCTCGGTTCGTGAGTTGCAAGTGATGATGACTGTGTGATGCTGTTGCTTTCTGCTGCTTGCAGACGTGATGGTCTTGGTGTAGTGGGGCTGCTCTTGCTCCCAGACTTTATATTCCAGGATATGGTGGCGATGATGATGAGTTTCGTCCCCATCCCGTCCCTTTGCTCCATGAAATCGATAAAACACACAGAATCAATAAAGCGTAGAATTTCATACCCCCTTGCTTCCCTCTATACGTCTTTCCCCATTTCTATTTTCTCTCTCCTGTTTCCCATTCCCACTTTCCCAGAGAGCTCATAATTCTTGGAGACAGTCAAGGCTACACTTGAACCCACACAGAGCTGCTGTTATTGTTGGACTTGTAGTAGCCTTTTCTTGTCACTATTTTCTCTCACCTTTACATGCTCACTTCTTTTGCAATTAGTTAAATTTATAATTTACAGCCTACATCCACCTCTATGAGAATGTCATGCAAGTGTTGCGTGTCGCTGCGTGGACTGGCGTATTTTGGAGCTTCCACCCATATCGTAAGTGACAAGTGATTGTTCTTGTCAGCTAATTGATCAAATAAGTTCAACAAGTTAGGGACGGGGTTGCTGTTAGAATTGCTCAATTAATTACACATATTTAAAAACACGGTTATTGAATTTGTAGTTGGTATGTTTGAAGTGTGTCCTCAAGCTACAATTAAAGACGGAAATCGCTACATAATTGAGCAAAAAAATGGATGACAGATATAATAGGTGTAGGAACCAGTTTGCAAGCCACCATTTGAGCTTCCAGTTTCATCAAATTGATTCGCAGCAATTTGCAAGCGCTTCTTCATGTCTTTTACACACGAAATCAGTTTGTTTTAGATGGAACAACAAATTATGCTGGTATATTTATCTGGCCTAAAATTAATGACATGTTGGTATATTTTTACTTCATATGTAGGTTTTGGGGGCTAAGTTTTTTGTGGAATTCCTGGAAAGCTTGTTTTCGATCAGCCAATCTAAGCTGATAATGGTAAAAAAAGGAGCATGTACAGCAAAATACAAAATGATTGTTTTCCAGCCTGAACTGTAGAATTATAATTTTGGTTCTCTGTTCATCTTTTAGACTGAAACCACAATCAATATTGGTACTGAACGCTTAGTCTACCATTGGGTATTCCTCTCGTTGGGATTACTTATATTTCAAGGGATAGATCGGGTAAGTGTCTATATAATAATGGGAATTGCCAAACTCATGTATGAAATTCGAAAATCAAGAATAACTTGTCTCAATTAACTATTTCTTGAAATTTTGTATGGTCAACCAGGAATCGAAAACACTTTTGAAACGATCAACTATAATTTTCCTCATTCTACAAGCGCTCACCCTAGCAGTTCGTTTAAAGTATGGCTACATGTACTCTTCTATTCCATCATCCAATCCGTTCAGAGATGGAAAACCTGAACCAAATCCTGATATCTACCGGGGATTAAGCATGTGTATATTGGCAACTGGTGGATATCTCATGATATTATTTTTGTATGTACGGAAGCTTGAAACAAGTATTCATGGCGGACGTCTCTTTCGTCCAAACGTGACTGCAACTCATATCCCTCTGAGTACAACAAACCTCGGATGGTACGGCCAGTCTCATTCATCGCGGGGGTCGAGGGGTCACGGAAATAATAACAATGGCACTCTGTACAGTCCGCTAAACTTTTTCGGAGGAGTTGTAGGTGCTGCAGGATTCAACCCTTTGGTGTGGACTAATCCAGGACCACCTCCACCTTACTCGGACTCGGCGCCCCCATCAGAAACTCCAGCTAATCGAAGTCTGCCTACTGCACATCCACATGCGACGCAACCATGCTCAAGTAGAGCAATGATGATGTCTTCAGTCACATGCAATGATAATACTGATAAAATCATCACCACGTCTCGGACTTCGGACAGAAACGATTCTGATGATCCATCTGTTGTAGTACCTTTACTAGACGAGGAGAACGAAGATAAAAATGGACTGGAATGCTAAAAGTAAATCAGTATTCGTAATAATCAAATTTTGAAACATTTGTGCAGAAATATTGTTTTATATCGTATCAAAATACTGTAACGTAACAAATTTTTTTAATCTGTTTGACGCACACATGTGTACTATTACAAATTAGAAAAGTACATATAATATTTTTGTTTGTCACGTGCGTACTATATAGTCATTAAGATTTAGTGTTAGAAGTACAACAACTTTTCCATTTGTAATTATTATGTAAAAGGTAAATGTGCGAACATGATTACCTCATGTGGCCCTTCCACAGTTACATACAGGAAGTAAAATCTGTAACTAATTAATAAGTGTCGAGCAAATGCCAAAAAGAAATGCATAGGAAATATCATTTAACTTATACATTCAACATTCTACTAAATACTTCCAGTGCAGCATTGCCCAACTTCCAGCATAAAATGCCTACGTACAATCTAAATGCTACCTTCACCAATTTTTTTTGTGTTTGTGTGCAAATCACTGTAAAAATGTATACTGATTAGTGATTACTGAACTTAACTATTGTTTCCTTACATAGATACATCGTGTACATTATACAATAATTAAAAGCAATTGTCAAACTTCTCGTTGCATAATAAATGAGCGGAAAAATCACAAGAAACAAAGAGGGTACAGTATGCAGAAATTAAGAAATTATACCAACTAAATAACTTTAATGGCATAAAAAAGTCCACACCTACATATCGAAGATTGTTTACGACCCTCTCCGTAACTAAAAATGTAGTTTGTGGTGAATTATCTACCTAAGTTTGCCACTCTGTATTCATATCATGGCATATGCTACATATAAAACAAGTTGACATTGACGACTTTGATGAGAAGAGTTTCCTGCTTTTTTGGTCAGAAAGACCATGAAATCTCTATCGTTTAGCAATTTCATTCATATCTACCTATGCTAGTGTTCAAACTCATATTACAGACATATAATATAAATATTATTTATAATACACTCTTCTCAGCTTAGGTCTACTATAAAACACTACTGTTATACTATTTCCATTATGCCACTGCTGGACTGTCTTAACAAATTAAACATTAGAAGATGAGATTTTTGGAAGAAATTATCTTCAGTTATTGGAATGCGCTGGCTTCACTAGAAAACTTGTATCGCTGAATGCTGATGTTGCTGATGCTAATGCTGTTAACTGTAACTATACTTGCAAGAGGATGAGCCACCAATTATAGTACTGTTTAAGGCAATGAGAGTAAGGAAGGAAGGAACATATAACGGTTGCAAAAACCGTTTATGCTTGTCCACATTTTATACGGGGTCGCCTGTCTAAAGTCTGTACAAACAACAATGTATCCTTTGCATTGTTATTTCTACTAACTTGGAACTAAAGTAAGACAGCGTGTGGTGCAGAGTTTTATTAAATGATGAGAATTGCTTGAATTCTGCAGGCTAAAATGCTTCTAGACAAGCATTGACGATGTCATTAATGAGGTGCACTGGATGTTCATTCCCTCTAACTTTTCTGTTATTCATGACTATGTAGCCAACAATCTGTCAGTCAACCGTTGTGAACGACAAACAACACGTGCTGAATTTGATACGCTAACAACCAAAGGCTGTTCATAGAACATTCAAGTGCAACATTTCCCAAAGTTAGCCTTCATTTTCAATAGAGCCACATTTTTTTGCAATAGCTTCAAAAGTTAAGTGTTCACCAAGCCATGAGAGCAAAACCGCGGGTCTAATCGATAGCGTCTCCTGCGAAATGAATGTTATCTTGTCGTAAGGACTAATTAATCCTGATAACTTTAAATGTGTGGAAATTGTTCACAAGTGTCATTGGTACCCTTACATTTTAAATTGTGAGATTCCAGAAGCTATCAAAAGAGTTGACACTTTTAAAGATTACTTCTGAAACGTCGTCAGCGGGAAGTCATGACTCTCTCTAGGAATCAGGGAGTTGTACTTCTTGTGACGCTGCTGAGCTCCGTCGTGTGCACGTTTACAGGTAACATAATATTGAAAACCGGCTTACATCAAGTTTACAATGCGAATCAAACAATTGGAACTGTTGATTAATTTCATTATGTTATGCAGCTAAAACACATCCTTCTATGAGGAATCATATAATATAAAAAATTTAAACATCTTCAATGATTTTGTGAACCAGTTCAATTCAATTGTCAATTCAATATGCAATTAATAATATGTTCATTATTTGTATTGGCTACTCACTCTTCTAGATAAAAATCATAATAGTTTTACCCATACATATTCACACGCACCATTCATAAATACATTGGGCTGAGTGGACTTATTGACTTATTGGGTGCATAGGTTTTTCGTTAGGTAGTAAATACCTACCTAATCTAAATATCATACTGTATTTGCTAAATCTTGGAGTAACTCTCTTTATTGTTTTTCGGATAAAAAAATCTTTTTCCACTTTAGTAGGAAGCTTTAAAGCAACTACCAAGGTCGTACAGTTAATATGCGTTTTTACGCATTTCAATATTATACATCATAGAAAAAACGTTTATAGGCTGGTTTATAGTAATTTTGAGTGGTTTGCAAATACCAAGCTCATGACTAAGGTGTGCTTTCAAATTATGACGTACAACGAAGAATCAAATTAGAAAAGCTGGAGACCTTCATCTGGTTCACAATTATTGACTTCACACTGTTTTGACTGTTGCGATATGATGAGCAGTGAGGAAAAAAGAGGCAAACATTAACTAGATGAAATTATTGACGAACATTTTGAAGGTCGGCCTTCAGACGGATAATCTACCTTTGTGTATTGTAGTAGAATGGCACGCTACAGTAACTCTTTTTAGTTCTATTACAGCGCAACTTTTTATCTAACACAAACAGTTTAAATGCTACAAGATATATCATGCATCGTCATTTTTAGCTCATATTATTTATTCCGTCCCGTTACATATAACTTCATATTATAGCTCGATAAAAAAAAATCACTTCAAACGATTAGTAGATGGATAATTGCATCAACAATTTGACAGTTGGAAACCTGCTTTGCTTTACCGTTCAACCATGCCCGGCTACTACTGACCATCACCAGTTTTCATATCTGCTTTCTGAACTCTTTTATTGCAGGGTCAACAGCTTTACCACATGACGATGAAAAAGTCACAGTTAAGACATGCTGCGAACACCCTCTAAATGAAAATAATGTGACGTGGTGCGATGGAATGTACTCGCTTAGTGAAAATGTACATTTCCTATACGGTGATCTCAGTTGTCCTGAGGGGGAATCTGTTTTTAACGGCTCTGTCGATTTAGGCCGCATAGTTGAAGGGGATACGAGTTCTGGGTTTTATCCTCACTACTTTTTAAAATATGAAGAGCGATTCTACTCTCCGGAAGACTATTGCTTGTCTAGGTATCCGGTACCCGTTACAGTAGTAATTCTCAGATATAACATATAACCCTGCATTTATTTCGCTTTATAACGCGCATCTTTAATGTTTAGCATGGGGGAAGACAAAATTGATGTTAAAATTTGCCAGCCAAATTGTCCAAAATCGAAATTATGCCTACCAAAATGCTGTAACTTATGGGATGACGTTTCCTTTCAAAATGACACTCACCTGTGCATGCCTAGTCTGGAAGAATGGATTTGGAAGCCAGAAATTTACGAGGATGATGGATACTTTTACCGACAGAAGGACGAGGAATTGAAGAGAATTCATTTCTTCGTTCAAGATCCATCACGTACACCTAACTGTACTGTAGTTAGACTTATAAATTACCAGCAGTTTGAGTAAGGGCTGTCTCTACTAGTTCGTTCAGATAAGCTTTTTCACTTTCATCCAGTGAATACATGTGTGTTCTTTTTGACATGAAAGAGGAATGCCAACGTTTTAGAGCTAATTGAAATCAAATTTATTTGAAAGTTTCAAGATATTAAACAGTGGAGAAATCGTATGGACAAGTCCGGATGTTTTAGATTGGTATAGGGTGCCAGAAGGGCGTGTTTGTGTGGATCGTGAGTCAGAGGAAGACAATGGAAAAGGAAATACCGTAATGATTGGGTGCTTGGAAGATTTTATTCCTACAATTAATGAGGTACATCCAGAAAACGCTTCCAGAATGTTAGCATTATTATACGCTCATATTTATGTACAAGTGTTAATGAAATTATTTTTTGCTTTTCTCAGAATGTTACGCTTATAGACACCATCAACTTTATTCTAACTGAAATATCGTTAGGATTTTTAGCACTGACCCTTATCATTTACCTGATGCTAAGTCGAGCTCATAGTGTGCATGGGTGGACACATTTTTCCTATTTCACAGCACTATGGTCGAATTTATTGCTGGCAAGTGTCATTTACTGGCATACTCCCTCCCTCAATTTGGAAGTAGCTAAAGAAGGACCCAGGCAAACTCTGGGAGGTCTTTGTTTCATGGCATGTAGGTACCTTCTATGTAACGTTGATATAACGAATGTAATACGGACAGAAATCTTGGAAAGCAAGATGCATCATTTACAAAAACTTTTAAACGAGATTTATTTTAATGTGCGTATTTTATAAATAAATAGCTGTGCTTAGTTCCTTCTTCCACAATGCAACAAATACTACTCGTATTGCTCTGAGTGTCGACATTTTTCGCATGTTTCAGTAAGTCTTCTTTGTAGTTTAACATTTTTAGAGCATTTGATTGTTGTGAAATTTTATTCCATTTCCACTTTGATATCTTTTCTTAAAAATTTCATATATGATTTGCTAGTTCAATTTTCAAGCAAGAGGAAGACAGAGTGACAAGAGCTGAGCTTTCCAAAGTTCAATGGGCTGCATGGAGTTTATCTTTCCTCATGATATTCATTGGGCTTGCATTAACGTATACGTAAGTACTCATTGGTTGGCCAGCTTTGAAAATCAAAATGCTTATACTTGTGAAAATCGTATCGCTAATGAACACCGACAATTTCATAATGCGCAATATGTTCCACAACTTTATAGGCAAGGAACGCATGGTGGCCCCCGATATGGTTACACTAACTGCGAGGCAAAATACTGGTTGGGAGATGAAATACTGGAGGGATTTAGTCATTTACTTACTGTGATTCTATTTTTAATCATTATACTGAGAATATGCAGAGCCCAAATCCAGGGAACCTACAAGGAAATGGAGCGTTCCGCTACGAAGAGGGTTTACAAAAAAGCGTAAGTTGGAAGGAGTGTCATGGAATGGTTTAATTATTTTTAAAACAACAATAACCAGCAATAATTATTGAAACTATTCCTTTCAGGAAAAATATTTTCTTCAAGCTTCTTGTTGTGATGGCAATCACTTGGTTATCATTAGTTTTGAATTACCTCTTGGTAAAAAGTGCAGAACCAGCAATAAAATGGTTTTATACCCTGGCAGAATTCATCATTAGTCTACAAGGATTCGTTATCTTCCTCATGTTCGGGGTAAACAGAAGAAACTTGGATTTACTCGGAGAAACGTACACAGTGTTGAGAAGTATGAGCTTTTGTTAAACCCCAAGCTGGTATAATTACAATTAATTGATAACATAACGTAAATTATAACAATTTATTGTTTTGCAGGACTCTCCTCCATCATTCCAATTACGTCTGATATTCCAACCGCAGATATCCAACTCAAGCGTTCCTCATCGATTGTAGAAAAGTAAAACTACATGTTATTGAAATGATTTTAAATTATTGTTGATAATATCGATTTTAGTATTATATGGTATCATTAAGTTTTTATTACATATATAAACTATTTATTTATTATAATAATATGCTGGCTGTACATAGTATGAAATATGGATGACAGAAGATAGTCATTGATTGAAATACATGGTGAAACCAATCTCATATCACAACTTGTGTTTTAACTTAAAACTTTTAAGCTACAACAATTGAGTCATATTACATATTATATTCATACAAATAAATTACATAGCTCATAACATTGTGGAAGTGTTAATTCCCGTAAAAATGCTATAATTTATTAACTTTATTATGTCTAACTCTTCTGTAAGGACTTTTCAAACATGGTGCTAGGGCTAAATACTTAAATTCTCAATCTTTCCTCTAACGCGATCTATAAAACTTCAGTTTTTAATAAACTTAAACTTAAAAGTAAAAATACAAAAACTTAACTCAAATCACATTAAAAATGAATAAATAACTAACAGAGTACCATCTATATACCACTTTCACCCATCACTCTTTCTTTCAAAGCAATACCGTACTCTTAAAAAACGTAATTCTATGCCCTACAAAAATGTAAATTGTACCGGCTACCAGATCCATCAACCATCGAGAAGATATACTTATTAACTACCAAATAACTGAATTATTACTGTTTTCCTTAAAACCAAAACCATTACATTGTGTATACATATAACTGATCCAAGCTAAGCTAATTTAATAGAAATCTAAATAACTTAACAACATATTAGTTTAAAATACTGTGTGGAATCATAGAATTTTATAGGAGTTGTATGGGTCACATTTACATTTTGTTTTATTTATGACTTCTTTACGCTTTTGTTGTGTTCCAAGTAATCCTTTAAGTTTAGATTTTTTCCACAGTTCTTACATGGCTCGACATTTTCCCCCTTGAAAATTTGAAATGCTTTCTGTAAAGATTCTTTTCTGGAGAAACCCCGACCACACTGATGACAGTTGAGTGGTTTCGCTTCTGGGTGCTGGTCGAGGTGATCTTCTAAATACTTTTTTAACTGAAACTCCTGGTCACAAAATCCACAAATCCAGTAGGCAGACCCTTCGTCAGGTTTTTGTACGTGAACTTTCATCTTGTGCTTTTTCAAGTCTGATTCAGATTTGAAAGTCTTATTGTCACAAACGTCACAAACATAAGCATGCGCTTTACTCACATGCTCTTCAAGGTTTGCAGCGATATTGAAATACCGGGGAATCGGACAGTGGGGGCATTTCAAATTAGGATCCTTCTTTGCCTTAATAATTTCAACAGGTTTCTCTTCTTCCTTGACATCATCAATTGGCTTGGAGCCGTTATCGATGTTCCCTGTAGAAGAGTCGTCCTTTTCTTCCTCCTTGGTTTCAACTGCTTCTGCTGAGTCTGACCCATCCGGTTCCTCTTTTTCCTCTTTCTCTGTTTCTGAAGAGGTTGATTCTTCAGGAAGGAATTCTTTATCACCCACGTCACCTGCTGCTTCCTTTTTCTTGGGCTTCTTAGCTTTCACTTCCTTTTCCTCTTCCTCCTCTTCTTCCTCCTCCTCTGATTCGTTTTCTTCCAGCTTTCGTTTCATCTTCAAAGATGAGTTAATCGCAGCCTGTCGTCGCTCTCTTTTGGGCGCGGATTGCTCCTTTTCCTTTTTAGGTGATTTTCCTTCTGGTAAATATGATAAGTTTACATAAAGAATAATTAGTATATTTCCTTCAAATCGTATTGTATTCAGTTACAAAAAATTAAACTCAAAATTACTTTTGTCATTCCCGGAAAAATCTAGGATCTGTTTGATGTCATCTTCATAACGGCCAAATCCAGTGTTTCGGGTAAGGTTCTTCCGGATAGGGATTGCTTGCAAGTGCTTGCTTAAGTCGATTTCAAAGTCGACCCTGGCTTCCCTGATTTTTTCCTGAATATTTTCCAACTCCGTTTGGTGAGCATGAGCCTCTTTTACCCTAGGCATGCACTCGGGACAGTAGTGAGCGCGGGAGAAAATTTGGAGAAATGGATGATCTGGAGTAGCAGGTACTTCCATCACTTTGCACAATGATGCCGCAAACGTTTTCGGATTTTGATTTCGAGTCTGTCGAGATCCAACAGATGTCCTAGCTAATGACCTTTGTGGAGCCTTTTTCTTAGATTTGGAGTTCATAAGAGAATCGTCAGTGTCATCAGAGTCTGAATCTTCATCCTTTTGATACTTCCCCTTCTTTTTCATTGGAGGACAATAGTTGTAGCGGTCATGCTTCTGTTTCTTGTTTGAGTCGACACCACAAATTAAACAAAGCAGCATTCCTTCGTCGTCCATTTTCACTGTTTAGGAGTTTCTGGAGTTATCTGCGCAATAAATAGCAATCATCAATATTATTAAATAGAAATTGTATTTTCAATACTTTGCAAAATTAGCTGTAAAAGAAAACATGTCCCCCAAGATTCGTGACAGTGACTTGAAGAAGCAGTTGTAAGTCTATTTTTGTTTGCGTCTCTAAATGTCAACTTCATTGCTTTTCAGAAACTATGTAAAATGAGAAAAACATTTCAAAACGAATTATCTAAGTAATAAGTTTGACCAATGAAAAACTGCACTGTAAAAAACTACAATTATAAACCCCAGATTTTTAAATAATTCAGCTCTCAAATTTTAAAAGCCTACTTTATTTAGAGGTATTAGATAATTAGATAGTCTTTCGTTTCAATTCAACGTTCACTTCCCAGCTAATGGCAAGACTAACACTAAATTAAAAAACCTGAAAGATTTTAAAACTTGTAATGTCAATGTAAAATAGCTCAGCCACTGACTGATTGTTGTCAACTGTCAACACCATACTATCGGTCACACTCACACTGTCAATCCAAGGTCAACATAATATAATGATAATGGATCTTTTTAGACAATCAACGATTTTCACTACCTCTGAAGAATCAACAGATGCGAAGCGTCCTTTTTGTAGAGAAATGTCAAATGCAACTGGTTAAATAATATTCATCAAACTAATAGCAGTACAAATTGACTTCCTCCTGGAGTTTGACTTGAAATTTGTATCTCGAAATGTCTGACTTAAAACCAAACTGTTCTACCTGTGCCCTTCCTAAATTTGTTTACGGCAATACTAATTACAACTCATAAACTGGTGGGAAGTGGAATCTCGGAATGTGTAAAGTGTAAACACTATGCGGAGATGATGTTGAAGAAGTTTTAAGCTTCTTTGATGAGCAAGAGCAGACGGCAGACAGACAGTTACTCAGATAGGCACAGCCATTGTCCTTCTATGCATGGCTTATGTCTTATGCCTTGCATAATAAAAATGTATGATGAACGTGCATGCACTCGTTGTGGAAAGCGATAATCTCTTTTTTACAGCCTTTGCAGATGAAAGATGGGTATTGAGAAATATTTTTTATCCTAGCTGTTATGGGAAAAATTAAAGGTACATATGATAATAGCATAATGGATAAACCCGCCCTTATTCCTTGCTTCTTGTAATACCTACTCTAGTAGACCGGGACCAGCAGCAGCAGGGGCCAGACTCTTCATAACGCTGTCGCTGTCTTTCACTCAGCTTACTCCACAAAAGCCCCAAGTGAAGTCATAATCAGTTCCACCAATAATACATCACAATGCTGAATATCGCACGCACAAATGAGATGTGATGATTGGTTGCCCACATTTTTATATAAAAAATGCTTAATAATGACAACGAAAATGACTAGCTTCCCTCTTCCCTCCGTAGCCTAAAACGAAACGTTAGCCTAATAGCGTTCTATGAAAATTCATATTTTCACCTTAGAACATTGAAACTGAAAGCTTCAATGATGCTAAAAAGACGTTGAATTTCCTTTAGGCATATTTATCGTTGACAAGGTCATATCACATTGGATTTAATGGTAATTATTGAAACACTTGATTTGATGCTTGATAAACTGTTGAAGAACCAATCTCTTCTTTTGAAATGATGCCATTTCATCAGAATCATGAAGATGCTCGAGCGGATGAAACATGAATCATTTAATCATTTTAACCTATAGATCATAGATGATAGTCAAGTGATATGATGCACGAAATAAATTGGAAAGTTGCTGGTTGAGGAGAGTTAGTGCTTTGTTGTATTTGTATTCGATTATTCTTAGCAGAAGGGCATACTATGAATTCATATTCATACGAGATGAAATTGATGTATTCATGAAAGATGAAAGTTACAAAAGGAAACACCTGCGCACTTTCAGCATGATATTTTGATAACTTATTATGAGCCATGAAAAATGCTCATCAAAGGTTTCGATTGTTTCTAATATAGAAATAAAAATCAAGTCAGTTCCGTGGAGGTGGTTTTCATTAGAATCTCATTTAGTACTAGCATTGGTGAAATTTATTTCCTTACTTGACTGTTATGCAATAAAAGACTGACTCAAAACGGCATTAATTATATATTCATACTCATTACTTATGCATTATGTAGTTCGAAAAGTGAATCCATCATTCCAGGTTATTTGATTATGATTGATTGTAATCGTCACTTGGAAGTTAACCCTTCACACAGAATACCTCTCATTTGCGACTTCCCTTGAGATTTGGGTCTCCTGTGAAATCCATAACTAACCATGAGATTACATAGCTGTCAAGCGAAGTTTTTAGTATGCAGTATTTTAGTAATTTACATCCTCGAATACAGTTTTGCCGGGCATCATCATAATAAAGACGATGATGATGATGACGACGACGATGATCCAGGTTGTTATCCAGGTTAGCTGAAGGGTCAAGAACAGAAAATAAGTTTGTTATCATGTTCAGTTAATTTGAGTCTGTTTTTGTAGTATATAATGTTTGAATTTTTAAGGGCGGAACTGCCGTCCCGGATGCTATTGCACCGGAAGTTATTGTCGCCCTTACTTTCCTCCACACAATCAATATTTAAAGCGGTACGCGTGTACTGGATACAATTACCCAAAAGGATGGAAAATTTGGAAAAAGGTGACAATCTTGTAATGTATCAAAACAGTAAAGTTGCAAACCTTGATTTTCATTTCACAAGCAATAATTATTTGAAGGAATCCAAGCGTGGTGGAGGAAACACAACGCTCATAGTTGTTGCACATCATTATGAGAAATCGCGACCAAGCTTTTCACCTTTCCTAAAAGACAACAACTTTACTACTCACGATACGTATGAAATACCCGTGCCAATAGTCTCAGGATCTATGTTGAAGCCGCCACAAAACAGGGTGTCATCATCCACGAAAACCCCCATTACATCAGTGTCCGATAAAAACAGCACGAACACAAACATCAGTACTGTTGTGGATCTTATCTATTACAATTCAGAAATGCCACCTCTCTATAACTAAATAGTTTTGTGAAAGAAACCCTTCGTCCTGGGAAAAGTGTCATAAAAAGCATGAAGCTGTAAAAGTATTAAATTACTACAACATGTAACATTAGTAATAAATTATTTTACCGTTTTTATCCATTTCATTTCATGTTTACTAATGTAATATCTTTCCCGAAACCTGATGAAACCTTTGCAATGAGAACATTTTTGTGGGGAAAGTGTTTTGCATAATTCATTGATGTTGTAACCAAAAAAAATGTACTAATAACTTAACGTATTTACGTATTGTAGGAATGTGGTGCATGGTGGTTTTGATATAGGGAAATACTTATGCATAAAAAAGATGAAGAAAGTGATGCTGGATTTTTAAATGGTAAGAGTTTATTTCATCGCGAGCCTTCATTCGTGTTTAGTCAATCTTGACATTTGGCAACGAAACATTTTACATGTTCCATTATAAACTTACATTGTAAAAGTACATTATTATTGCAGCAGTTGTTGTACCTATAATTAAAATACTCAAACCATGAAATGTCTCCAGCAATGTTGGTTTCTGGTTAATTTACTAATTATCTACTTAGCAAGCGTAGGAACAATAGCGCATCAAAAAGCTCCGGCTCTCTACTGTATGTAACTTGAGTTCTTGAGTTTGAGATGGAGTGAGTGACTGAGAGCTTCTCTATTCTCTGCTCATTACCGTGATAGATCCGTGCACAAAGTAAAAACAGGAGGCGCGTAGAGTAGAAATTTGACATAACAAAATACAGAAATGATATAAACACCTCCTCACTTCAGTTTACAATACAATTTGATTTCACTTCAAACTCAAACACCTTTTGTTTGCACATTGAAGATCATCCCACATGTGAGTCAGAACTAGACTGACTGATCTTAGTGATCTTTCTATTGTAATTACACCTTCCTTCTACCACTTTAGTGGACCTGATTAATGATTATTGCTGATTAGTTTTGATAGGGTATTGACCCATCATCATATAAACGTATAAAAACTACAAATGAAATATTGGGAAATCAGCTACTGTTAATAATATGAAGCACTGACCAAAACTAAATATCAAGTAGGAGTAAGGTATTTTAGTGGGCCATCGAAATATTTATAACTAATTGTAAGTTATTTTATAGTAAATTTTATTTTGAGGTTAGGGAAGCCAAGGTGCTACTAAAATCAAACTTGTAAAACTGCGCAAAAATGTGCTCCGGTCAAAATGTCAAAATAAGTTGGACCTGATTACGAGCAACGAGAAAAAGTTCAAACAGCTTTGAAAGATTCCTTGAAAGAAAGAAATGTATGTGTTTGAAAAGATTCCTCTTCTGGAGTAGCAGACATTTTTGCAATCATAAAATGAGTTGAGCAATAATTTCAAAACGTAATGCGCTTACACAGCAATTAAATTACTGGAAACTGGTGCCGCTAATGACTCCTCCAGTCCTTAAATTTTAAGTTGGGCATATATTGTATGGTATATAGTTATTTCCCAACAAGGATTTTATTACATTTGATTGATACAGTGCAAAAAAACACGTGCATTGTACCTACAAGAGTACAAACACGTCAGCATTTTACGATTGATCAAAAGACAAGACAAGACAAAAGAAGTTTCTCACCTTTTTGAAACTGGATGTAGCTGATACTGATTACCAGAGTCAGTGTATACGTGGTGCTTGGTCTGTAATATTGCAGTCCTTGGGGCCACTGCTTTGAGACTTTGAGACAACTTTTCCACGGCAAATCATAAATACATTCCTCTACACTCTACACTACACAAGTCATGGAGTCTGGACTGGGTCCTCCCAGTGGAGGCCCAGGTACACGGTTGGAGGGTGGATGCAGCATTAACAAATTTTGCATCTATAATGAAAAATTCGGAAATGATTCGGATAACGTAAGTTACTAATCATGCCGGTCCGGAAATAAGCGACGAGTTGTTTTGCATGTATGAAAAACTAATCTTGATATATATTTTATCTTGCACAGGAAATAGGCAAGGTTTTGTACTTTTATCCAAGTGGAACTGACGAAGACACCCAATTAAAACAAGTTGGCCTTAGTGAAGCAATAATTCAGTTTGCAACGTAAGTCTGTTATGTTCTCCTGTGTGAAATATTCTTGTCGAAGTCGTCTTGAGTATTAATCCTTATTTAACTGCTTGTTTGAACAGTAAATTTAATACAAAGTTACCGTGCGAGTCTCTCCACACCCAAAAGTCACGTTACGTCTTCCATACACCTGAACCGGGATATTGGTTTGTTATGGTATGACATGTACGATTAAGTAGAAATGACGTAAGATGTTATTGGACCAATAGTCATAAAAGTTAAAACTTGTGTTCCAACAGGTGCTAACAGTACCTTCGATCAAAAGGCTGAGTCCAGATGGAATAGAATTCATTGAGTACTTAGGGGATGACATTCAGGATGACGTGTCGCAAGCCCTTTTACGCAAATTACACAAAAAATTTATTTTATTAAATGATGCAATGGAGGTGTTAAACCAGGCTAAAGGAGTAGATGAACTTCGGTCTGTTCTAAAACGTTTCTTTGACACGGTAATTATTGCGTTCTTACTTTGATTAACAAAATATACACCTGCTACCTTTTCTAAATTATTTTATTGAATCTCTTTTTGCTTTTTACAGACCATCGGAAAATTTGACCCTGGACAATGTGGAGTGTCCGAAATTTTCACTGGTCTTCAGTTTTTCCCATTGGAGAGATCCATGTTTCTTAGAATTCAGTGTTTTATCAACAAATTGCTTCTTTCGTGGCCTTTGGTCAAGCATGCACTATTAATGCAAGCTGACCGTTTGATATGGTAAGAATATGAGCTCAAGTTGATTAAAAGTGCATTCAATTGAGAAAGTATGCATCATAATTTAAATCCATTCTATTATATTCTTGGTTTTAGGAGTGGAATTGATCAGAACAACATTCAGATATTTTACGACTATTTGATTAATGACCTACTGGCAAAACACTTTCTTACTGGAGCCGATAAGCAGTCAACGTTCGGGATGATCTGCAAAAGAGAGTCCCACATAACACTTTTGGAAGATGCTCATACCAGTCATTCGCAAGCATTTCCGGCCATGTATACCAATCATACAAATAGCCTGAATACAAGTGTCATGAGTAAATCAAATGATGCGGACACTTCATCCTTTATGACCACATCAACCTCGACCATTAACGAAAATGAAAAAGGACATGATAACCAATATAAGAAATTTCACATGCTTATTTACAAAGCTGAGCAAACCTATCTCACGCTACTTCTTCCAGGTACTTACAAGGCAGTACTTTTATGTCTTTCCTAATTTGGATATGGAAGTGTGCTTGTATAAATGATTGCAAATAAAGTTAAAAGTATCCATTCTTTGTGTTGGCATTTTCTAGAAAGTGAAGATTTGAGTCGAGATACAGTAACCAAGTTGGAATCTTTCCTGAACGTAAACTTTACATCCATCGCAAGACAGTTAGCAAAGATGCCTCACGTTCCGTCACAGATACCATCTTGTAGTATTATTCACAATTCAGCAGTGCCAGAAACAACTCCACCCAATGTGAAGTTTATTTACTTTAATAGTCTCAACTTGGCCGAGAAAGCTTCGCCAACTATTCGCTGTGATATAGATGCGTACAAGTTGCTGGCCGACTTGAGAACGGATCTTGCCAGGTGTTGTATTGTATTTTGATTTTTACTGCTTTCCTAGGTGTTGTTTTAATCATTTTTCAAAGTCAAAGCGTTTGTTTACACTGTGCAAATGTAAACTTCTCATTACAGAACTACAGAAAGTGGGGAAATTACAATGAAGGCGGTGTCAGAAACTTGGGTAGTTGCCAAAACTGCAAACGGTAGAGAGTTTTATGCAATTTTTAATCAGACTGGAGCCAATGTATTAGATATTGATGGTAAGGAGGATATCGATTTGTCTTTGACATACTCTTATGCATAAACAAATGTCACATAAATTCTGAGCTTATAATGTTAATACTAACGAATTATGAATGTTTGGATTTCAGAGGAGCTAAGAAAGCTAACAGATGCTCAATTGACGAATATATTTTTCCAAGATTAGCTGACTCGATATATACATAAAATAACTTATTTAATTAGTGTAAAAAATTATTCACCCGTCTCAGCTTTACGAAAAATGCAATAAATAATAAAATATTTTTTCGCCGAGTTTTCATTAAATGTAAAGCGTATTCTTTTTCCTCCTTCATCATTCACGTCGTCACGCTAATTTCGTTTCAAAATCAGTTTAAGGTTTCTTTAAGATTCATATAAAGTATATATCCTTTCTCACCAGAAAATATCACATCTTCATTTAGATACATTACCTCATTTTTTATCAGTGGGAACAAACTCAAAGAATAAGCTGATAACGCAAAAGGATCTATAGCATGACTTGTAAATTATTGTGAAGACAAGTGTAAAATTGTTTGAAGTTTGAACGTTCTTGATCTGGTCTAGAACTTGTCGATTAGACAGCAACCTTATTTATTTTCTGAAGGAATTATTGCCCTTTAAAATCGTAATCATATTGAAAACTAGATACATACACGGAGACATACTCGATGGAGATGTATCGTATAATCCTCGATAAAACGGGCGTACATACAATATGCTTGAGCTGAAATTCATGTAGTTAAAGGACTATATAACTGGGGGATGGGAAGTGCGGAACATTATATTAAGATTAGCTAGTGGCTAGTGGTATTTCATGTAATAATATTGGGTATTATATAAGCTGCTACAGATGTGACAAAGATTGTTTTCACTTGGCTTCACAAATCACCTCTCGCAATATGGATTGGATAAGAAATCATTCAGCCAGAAACTTTTGCCTATGACATTTAAATGGCGAGATCAAGATTTTCGTTTAATACTGGTTTCCAATCGCCACTTTTCACTGTCGGTTTCTGAAAGAATAGTTTGTGATAGTGGGTTATTGGGATTGAACATTTTTTTTGTGCCGGCATGACAAATCATGTCAGCGTAAGCACTGAAATCGCCAACTTGTAAACTATGCTCCGCTTTTCCTTCTTTTACGATGTAAAACAAACTAAAAATAGTTGTCAATGAATGCTTGAATGCAAGCATATCTGCATAAAGTTATGAATATACGTATGGGTGGCGTATCTTTCTTGTTTTTATTGGGCTGGAAGTTGGAAGTATGAAAGTATGTTTATTATTTCTTCCACCCCTTTTCTCAGAGATCTTGTTAACATCACGCAATTCATTTCCTCACGTTTTCCATTTTTGCAGAATATCAGTATATAATACATTCGGTGTATTCATAAAAGTTGATATGCGAGTACAAGATCTATGCATGATGTACTGAAACGGAAACTCTAGGGATTTTTGCGAAAGGGAGGAGAGATATGTAACTTTTGACAGATGAAAATGCGCTTCCACTCGGGACATATGTTCGGGTTGGTTTTATTTAATGAATTTTATGGTTTATTAGGGGCACATTACCCACTTACACGTATGATGTGCTGACATGACTAAACATACCAGTTGCAGTGCAGATGAAGTGAAAAAAGTTACGAATGCATAAAAGATTGGGAGAGCATTCGTCATTAAATTTTCATCCTTGGGAATGTCACGGTGCTCTATTCATCTCAAATTGCTCAGGGCAATCACTTTAAAACCTTTCCTAGTTTCTCATTCTCTCGTGTCATAATATATGCTTCTTTAAATATGTGGATAGTGTGAATTCGCTCTTTGTGGTAGACTGGTGTTTCGAAAAAAGAGATTTGAAAGAACAAGAAACTAAGAAATTCCAAGTTGCCCCATTTTTACCATATAATCTGTAACATGGCTAACTTAGCGGATTGTGAAAAACTTGTGATTCAACGGTTGATTTCTGTATTTAGTACAGCACTTAATTGCGATTCGACGGGATACAATGAAAGTGAGATAATATTGGTGGAAAAAGTGCTGCAGGTTTTACTTTCCCAAAATGAGAGCCTATACAGTAACGAAGAAGGAAGCAACAACAGAGAGGTGATGAGGTCAATGTCAGAAATTGTAGAATCTTCAAAAAGGGGAGAGGTGAGTGTACAGTGACGTAATATCGTAAATACGTATATATATTTTAAATGTTCATAAATCTTTCATGAATTGAAAAATTCATGCATAAAAACACACGACAAATATGTAAAAATGCTTCCGTATCCCATCGCCCCAAAATTGCAACACGTACCTACGTATGGCTGCAGTTGTTGACAAATAGAAGCTATACTGTCTAAAATTTGGCATGAAAACCTATTATTAATCATTCATGTCTTTTATGTCTTATAATTTTTGTATGGTATTCGTAAATGATGTAGAATTCAACCAACGTAGAGTCGACATACGGCGATTCAGGAACGCCGACGTCTGCTTTCCCGGGTGCTGACACAGTCGGATCAATAGGAACCAACAAACTTCATCAACTGGAGATCATCAAAGTCTTTGTACTCATATTTGTCATATCAATAATTCTTCTTACAACATGCCGCATGGTCTTTCAACTTTTTATCAGATTTCGACCAGAGAAGCCTCCGTTGGCGTAACTTCAACCTGACTCCACCCTGTGCTTACTTTTCTTTTACATTGTCTCTTGTTCTGTTTTACAAACTGTCAGTTTTATTCGTAAAAGCCACAAAATATTTGCATTTTACGCTTCAGTTAATAAACATACAATAAAGTGTTTTCAAAAGTGGTCTATGAATGCAACAGGATGTGAAAATATATTGGAAAATACATTGAGGACTGTATACTATGTATATTGCTATGATTATATATATAAGTTGACCTACATATATTAAGTGTATTCTTCACTTGTGTTTATGTATCATATTTTTATTGTTTCTTTTCGCATTTATGAATATACTTGTGTGTATAACGAAAGAACTCGCGCAAAAATAATAAAGTCATTACTTCGAGTACTACATTGAGGATGGTACTTTTCTGTTTATCGCTAGCACTTAATTATGTTCATAAGATGAGGGGGGTTCTTGCTGTCACATAAGAAGAACCCTTTGTTTGATTGAAATCGGGTAGGATTGGCAAACCTCCTACATGCACACATTATTTAATTTATCAGCTTTAGCTTTATTGAAAATGAACAGAAGGAAATTAAGCATTTATACCATGTGTGTACCAATATTGTATATTTATGAATAAATAACTAAACAATTGAATAATTTACAGTTTCTAATTTTCCATAACTTCAATTTCACGATTTAAACATTGTTTGAATGGTCTAATAATAATATACAAAATTCAAGATAATCCTATTGCATGTAATAAACCAAACTGATGGTTTCTCAAGAAAGCTTTGTACTTGAGAAAAGAATGAAGAAAGCAAACATCACAAACCCTTATCCGGAATGCGAGCAATAATAAATTTAATAATAAATTATTTTTCACACTGTGTGTCTAGAAATATGAGTTCATATGATTAACGATTCGATGGAAAAATGCACAAGTTCCTACAAGTCTTTAATAGTGAAATCAAGAAGAATATGTGCAAAAATATGAGAAAAGTTGATGCACTGTAAAAAATAATGACCAACGTTCCTCAGTTGAACAACCTTGGTACCATGCGATACCAGTCCACCAAAGTATATAGATGGACGCTGATACAGGGTATTGAAAGTTTGGGCCAGACTTTTCATTTTTTTTTACGGAAAATTGCTATTGATTAGCATTTACTTTATATACATATTTTCTGCAAGTTTTATGTATTTTATGCATGACACGTTGTAGAGATACAAAATTGCCAGTGGAAATAGGAAGCACCCACACCTACTACGCCACGGATTACAACTCTCCTTATTTATTTCAAGAAATCCTGTTCATCAAGCATGTATATTTTTTACTCTTGAATTACAAATCAAGCAAAGAAACTCACCATTACCTTTAGAGTATAGAAATTACTAATTTTGTTGCTATATTCGTAAGAAAATCGAGAATCTCCGACGGTAGTTAGGAGAAGTGAAAACCCGGAAGCTATACATTATACATGTGACATATAAGTGGTATGCGTCAAAGTTATCGAACAGACAGTCAACCAGCATTGTTTAGTTCATCAGTCATTAATTGAGCTGAAAATTACCCATGGTTCATTACTCCTGGATTAAAGCATGAACAATACTAGCTTGTACTTAACTTGATTTCTGCATGCGCATGCATGTAATTTTATATAGTATCTTGTGTGTGGTTTTCTTAGAAGTGCTGTATTTTGGGGAGACATGTGACATGTGACTAAACATTATAGGGAAAGTCTTGCTGTTACCATCAAAGTAATAATATGAAGAACCAGTACTCTACAAGAGTTATAAAGGGACGTTTGTGATTTATTATGCATTTTTATTCCTAATCTTAAATATTTCAACTTGCTTCCTTTCAAAACTGTTTGAATCACAAAGTTTTTAAACTGCGTTTCTGGATTAAGTTTGTGATGTGACCGGTGCAACAACTTACATCCATCAGCTTTGTCCTGGCCTAGTCATCATCCTATAAGATTATAGCTGCATTCACAAAAATAGTTGCTTACTACCTGCTTGGTTTTCATTGCGTCACTTGATAGAACACTCCCAAATTCAACAGAATTGGTAATGAAATATTTTAAGAAAAGCATGACACTAAATTTCCTTAAAGCATGTGATATGCATATGACATAATATGTAATATATATATATTTATACAGTAGTAGTAATTCAATTCATGGGTTCATTTGCTTTTTTGATCGAGTTGATTTAGGTATGCTTATGATAATTTAAAATTGATCATAAAACTTGAAAAAATTCACACCCGAGATTACCCGTGGTGGGAAAAATTGTTTAAAATTTATACCTGACATTTTCAGTGTTTCTTAAATGGCTTATATTCTTCTGGATAGCCTTACTTCTGGAATCTAGCCATTAAGAAAGCTCAAGTAAAAGTCAACCTAAGATCCCAATCCTTGTTTGCATGTTTTATCCCCAATACCTTTTAAAAGGGAACGACCGGAGAAGGAGAAAGTAAAGAAAGCGTTCATTCGCCGTTATCACAAACATGAATCCTAACTTTCTACCAAACTAGTCACATCACTACATGCTGAAGTAAGCTAGTACACATATGGGATATTGTAGCACGCATCGTCTCTTTAGACTATACCAGACACCAGCACGATTTGCTGAAAAGCTCTGGCACAACCATCGTTGTTTTCTTATAAATTGTAACAACTAAAACGTTCATATGATTTCTGCACATTCAAAACCAAAGTTAGACTGCATAAATCATGTGTATAAAAATATGTAAGTCAACAGAAACGGGAAAGCATGCAAAATAGAGAAAATTCACAAATGGAGAAAGCACAGCAGAAAGAAGTGGTGAATAGTCGTACCTATTACGGTTTACCTCATGCAAACACAACTTTAGCACCTGTACATTTCTCACTTTCTTATTGTACATAGGATAGTTTTAGCACAAGACTTACCGTGGTGGGCATCAAACATAATGCATGATATTAATAAAACAGAGGCCAACCCGGTTCAAATGTTTGCATGCAATACGAATTCGAAGAAACCTAAGCCTTTCTTACCGTCTACAACCTTAATCCTTCACCATTTGTGGAACACTCCTTCGATTCATTCACTCTGAAATCTATTGTTGCTATAATGGCATATGCATGTTCATAATGTTGAAGGCTGGTCAACTCGGAACAAGTTGGTGTACACAACTTGTAAGGCAATCTTCGTTCCATGAGAAATTCCATTGTTGTCAAACTGATGAACTAACCAAACAACCGTGCTAAGGATATGCACTAAACCAAAATATAAAAATTATAACTTGTGATTTGCAAAAAAGACAAGCAAACTACAGGTAATATAATACACACATACAGATGTAGTACGTAAATCTTTTTATGATTATGTTGTATGTGCTGCAACCGTTCAGTCAACCTCGCTAGCGAAAATATTCAAAGGACGGATACTCAATGATAGGAATTGGTTGTATATCTAAAATCACGGGACATTTGTGACTTCTTCGTCCTTCGATTCGGCAGTTTTCCTGTGGCCTTCTGTGAATAGAGTACACCATCATGGAATTTTACACTTGTGCTGTGTCCAGAAGTTTAAGTGTTATTGCCAGATTACTCTCATTGATTTCCATTGATGTACACATGTCAATAATTTTACCAGCAGTGAAAGCAAGGAAAAGTGAAAGTTCCCACGAGTAATAGTGAAGTGCACTGTTGGAACGGATAATATGCTTTTAGGTTTAGAAATCCATATCAGTTTTTAAAACATCAGGGTCTTATGTTATCGTTTTTTTTTACAAGAAAAATCATACAAAAACTGTTTTGAACTTTTGTTTTTAAAGTAATTTGGAAAGTTGACAACGAGGTTAAAGATTTAGTAGTGTAGTTTTATAAAAATGACAGGATATGTCATTAAGAAAGAGTCTGAAGATCAACAATCGGATGAACTAAGTAAGGATGAAGAAAGCACATTGGAAGATGAAGAGGAAGAGGACGAGGAAGAAGATGACTCTGGAAATGAGGATGACGAAGACTTTCTCTCTGAGGAGTTGAATCTCCCAGAAACTGAAGATGACTTGGAATCAGACTCGACAAATGATTATCCAGTCATTCTTGATGACTCTGAAGAGGATCGGATATTCAAACGACAATTGAGTTACCCCCCAATTCCCATGTATAACCCTCCCCGTCCTGACAGGCAACAAATTCCAAGTAGTAGAGGAAGATCTAACAACCCTAGAGAAAAAATCGGGATGCTGACACCTATGGAAGAAGTGACTGAGCCACCTTCCAGTGCTGCGACTTCCATTGATGGTGAACGTAGAAGTTTAAGTCGCGGCAGAAGGGCAGGTAGTAGATGCGCTGCTCTTCCAAACCACATGCATCTTTCACCCAACAATGCTTTCCGACCACCTTCTACATCCCAAAATGAACAAAAATCGATTCTAAAGTCCAAAGAGAATCTTCAAGAGGGTCAAAATAGACGGGTGACATTTGTAGGAGCGCATAGTTCCAATTTATCAGTGAGAAGTGGTTCGCCAACAGAATCCCTCGCTAGTAATACCAGTGAATACTCATCAATGGCCGACTCCGGAAGGCAAGCACAATTTGATACCGCCAAATCCGAGATTCAAGGTAGTACAATAGTAGAAGAAGCCGAAGAGACTGAAGATGCACATATTCCACAAGCGCAAGCGGAAAATACACAAGCAAGCAATAACAAAGAAAATGATAGCAAAGGAAATGCTCCTCAAAATACGACTAGTAACAACACAAACCCTAACTCTAATTCCGAAAAGAAAGGCGATTCCAATAAAACTGGGGAAAATGCGGGCGACTTGGCTCTAATAAGCGATATCGAGCAAGGAGAGAAAGTGATTCAATGGCAAATGGAAAATGCAAAAACAGAGAGTGGTGAAGCCCCGTCTACTCTGGATACTGAATTCGCATCAATTGTCAATGGTATAATCGCAGAGTTACATAACTTGGACGAGTTAATAGGATCTTTCATGGAGTACAGTGGGGTGATGGAGGTAATATTTCTGAAAACAGTAAAATTTTGCATACACCTTTTTTCTCTCAAGAAGCCAGCTTGATCCATTTCCATAATTTATTTGAAGTCTTTATTTGAAGCTGCAATCACAATGCGCACACTTCTGTCCAACAAAGTGAGATTTTGACATTTGACAGCTCAGCATGAAACACTATAAGTCAGCATCAGAATTGGAATAAAAAATATAAGCTCACTCCGAGTTTCATGCCTACAGGTAAAAGTGCCTGTAAAAAAAGTAAAGCAGGGCAATGGCAAGTTTTCGTGTTGTCAAAAAAAACGATCAACTCGCGCCACCGCACGCGCTCTTTGCTGCACTTTTGACCGTAATAGTGTATTGGAGGCTTACTTTGTAGAGTTCAGCTAGGTTTTTACGTTTTTAAGTTAAGAGGGAACGTATTATGTTTAAGATAAACTGGTTTTATTTATGAATGCGTCCATATGTCTGCAATCTTTGTACTGGGATTTTACGTTCCTTATATATTTTTCCATGTATATGTTGTCACTTTGCATGACAGGAAATATGTCTAGTTTGTAGAACATGCATGCTTTCTCCTGCCTTCAACCAGTGAAGTTGTATTTTTTGCATACATGTACACACCTAAGTATGTGCGTTTAGTTGAGCGGTGTCGCCGTGATTTAGAGGCATTCAACAAACGTATGGTTGGCAAGCTATAGAAGGAAGCATATACCTATTCTTGGAAGAATCAAACATAAGGAAGCTGAATCGCAATACAAAATAATTTTGAAATGCGGGGTTTGTTTACTCGGGACGATTGTTGCTAACGTCGTAACCCATGCATTTTAAACGGCTTTTCGTTGCTAACTTTGAAATTTGTCCCTATTGTAATGTACTCAAATGGAAATTCTTTCTGCCGCGTGCCCTCCACGTATCGCAGTCTCTATTTGTAGATCAGAACTCGTGGGTTTAAACCATATATATTTATCTTATATATGTGACAAACTTATTTGAATTTTCCGATATTATAATCTATCCGATTTTAGTTTGATATCGATTTAAGCATTCACCTAAAATTCCAAGTTGGAAATTGAGCTTACGGAAACGTGATAATTATGATTTAGACAACCACGATGCTCAATCATGAAAGGAAAAGTCTAGTTAAGGGTGAGTTCACCTCTCAGATTGGAGTGACGCCATAATTGACTTGGTCGGCCTGGAAAACTTTGGTTGTTCAGTTGCCTTTCAAATTTATTTAGAAACAATGACCTCTGTCAATGTACTTGAAACATGTTATAGCCAATATCACAACATTGTCAATAAAATCTGCAATACAGTAGAATTGAAGTTATAAGCGTTTGAATAGAAGTCTTCAGTAGATAACCAATGTTGATAACACGGGGAATATCATGACTGTCAAACACTAGGGTTTTGAGTGGGTCATGTACATTAGAACAACTTTTGAGTCTACCAGGACCCTTTTCAGAAGTATGCTTTTGCTACTATTCAAAAAATCAAATGTATAGACCAATTTTTGTAGCATCCATCTTTCAAGAAAGTTGAAGCACATGTACATGCAAATTTAATCCACCAATAAATTTGTTTTCTAAATTACAATTTAAGATGGCGCCCTTAACACTCGATAAGCAGTTATCAAATCAAAGATGAGTAAGGTACAATCATCACATTGAAACATATCCATCTAGTGGTTTAGCATTTTTTGATCCATGCATCTCAATTCCTCTCCGTCTTTAATTAGCACACCATTCTATGCAGTTGCGTTTGTTCTTTACGCAACATCTCAGAGCAGCTTCCTCGTGGCAAGGCTACCACCCCAAAATTAGACAATATTATTTCCCAGTGCAATCACCGTTCCATTGTTCATCATACTGAATGGATGACTCTTTCATGGAACACGAGCATTTGTAATTTCGAGCGAACGCTGATCTCTGACTGATTTTATCTATCTATCTGATGGTCATTTTTTTTTTTCGAGTATGAATATTCGCAACAGTTTAGTTTGTCATTTATGATACTTAATTCGAGTTCCAAGTAACCCGATACTCCCGTATCAATCCAAACGCCAATTTACAAGTTACCATGGCGCTACGTTAGTTTAGTCAATGCTCACGTGTAAAAAAATGAATTAAATGTATGCAGTCCCAAAATTCAATCACAAATCATATTTCCCCATGGTGATGCTCACTGCTCACATCATCGTTAGTTACTTTAACATCGCGAAACATTCGAAGATGTTTAACAGTTTAATATCGCCATGGTGAGTCTACAGTCATAAAATCAATAAACTCCAGCATCTAACTTCCCGTTACAGATATGTCAACAATTTGCAAGACATGTCCCCACCACCATGACAACAAAACAAAATAAATCCCGAAAAAAAACTCCATCCCCCCAAATCAACGAGAATCCCTCCCCCACGACAAACTACAAATAAAATTTACACAACAAATAAAACCCAACGAAAATCGAATTACAATCGATGCGGGCGTATACGAAAGAGAAACGAGATTAAGTCAGAGAACAAAAACGCAAACAAGTGAAATTTGCATCCACCAAAATAAAATCTCCACTACTCCCGAGTAACTTCGCCTCAGCATTGATCCCAGAGAGGGGCGACACGAGACGCGTAGAGACAGACAATAAAGCACCTAATGAATCGTATTCGAGGGTTCGGAACGCGTATACACTCACCGCAGTCGTACTTCTCCACCTCCTCGTCTGTTAATTAGGACCAATTTTTTTCTTCACGAGCTACGTTACGTCGAGCGCGGAAACGTACCGTGTAATCTTGTGCGAGCCCTGCGGGGGGGATTCTCTTCGCTTCTACTTCTTCTCTCTTTTTTTTACGGGAGCTGATGTGTGTTTTGAGTGGGGGAGAGACTGTTCAGCTTTGTTGGCCGTGTTTTTTATTTGTTGGGGTTTTGGGGGTTTATGATACTTTTGTTTGCAGATTTTTAGTTGCTTTCTGAACTTTTGATTTGTGTGGATTTCGATTTACAAGTCGATAGATTCCGTGTACAACCATCATTCAAAAATACAACCAAAAATCAATGTTCGAAAAAACAACACCCACGATAAACCCCCAAAAATAAACCCCCTAAAAAACACAACAACCCCGAACATAAGAATCCAAAAAAAAAACTATCCAGAAAATAATCTAATCAGCAATCAAGGAAAAAGAAACACGACGATGAATCGTACGATCGTGTTCAAACTCCCAAACGAACTCAACAAAAAAAAGTATCTCTTTTTTCCTCAATTTTTCTTTTGTTACTCTGCTGCTGCAAACCACTATTTACTCTTGTCTCCGTCCTCTCCACTGCACAACGTTGTTATGTGAACTGAGTGGAAAATGTGATGATTAGAGAGAGAGAGGAACTCTTTTTTTGTCTGCTTCATCAACGGTGGTGGTTGAGTTTCGTTTGAGGAAGGGGAAAGGAGATCGTGACGGATCTCACTCCTTCTTTTCTGGGTGGGGGGAATTGAGACTTTTCGTCATTTTTATCGATTGGCAATTGCCTTGGAGATGAGGGTTCATGTATTGGGACGTTTTCGGGGTGGAAATTGTTTCATGCAGATCAATTCTGAGATTCTATGTAAACCGTAGTCTTCATGGTTACGTGTTTGAATCGAGATGTTTGTTAATACCAACACAACAATCCCTTTGATGATCCACACGGAAGATGAAATACAGTTAATCCCGTTAGTAATGCAAACACATGATTGTTTAGCCAACGAATTACGATTGTCACAGATGCGTTGACATTCGAACATGAGTATAAAAAACATGATGCCCAGTTTCCATGACAAAATGAGTTGAAACACACAGCGTATTGTTTTTGACACACGGTAAAGCAGGTACTTCCGATTTCTTTTATTAATTCCCACCGCGAAAAAAACGCTAATTATTGCTCTCAAATATCTCAACTATATCTCATTCCCAGGTAACTCTTTTGTTCACAAGAAATCCGTTACTATCCGTAATGGCAACTATCGACTAGAGTGTGTGCGGAGTGTGCTGCTAGAAACCGTGAACATTTGAAAGCTTAAACTGTAAAAGTGCAAAGTGTGCAAAAAGATGTGTGCAAAAAGAGAAACGCTGTGTTCGCGTGTCTGATATGTGACGATATCCTCTGTTGCAAGTATTTAGCTCATCTGCTCGTACTTGGTTTTCTGGAGGAGCTTGGCTAGGAGAATCGTGAGACCGATCCCTACTGCTTGGAAGAGTCCTATGCCTAGACCCAGGTAGCCGACGAAACGTAAGTTCGAGGTTATCAGGTCTGTGACGAGTGTGTAGCAGCCCTGTTTGGAGTGGATAACAAGCGGTTCAGTTGGTGTCTCGGGATCGACATTTGGGTTATTGTCAGTTTGAGTGAGTTGTTACCTGTCTATAAATGACCCTCAGATCCTTGGTGTCGCATCCCATGTTGGTTTTGCAGCAGGAGCCAGGTACCTTCCCGTACTGTGTTCCGTACCAATCTGAGGGACCTCGGAGACCACAGCACCCGACCTGTGTGAAAGCCCCAGAAAAAAAAAGTTACACTTGCCCATCCAATGCCCTTCACGTGACACAGAAGCACTCACATGAGCCTGAAGAGAGTTGATAGACGAAGTCCTCGAGTAGTCGACATTATAAACGTTCATCGACTTGTTCACCCCAATCTCAAAAGCCTCCGACAACTGATTCCTGTACGCGTACCCGCTCACGCAGATCGACATCTCGACGACAAACAAGATCGAGATCCAGGCTGCGTACTGGGGGGGGAAACAATCAAATTAAAACGCATAAAATTTAAGTAAGCATGTGTAAAAAAAACTCACAATGTAGAGCAGAACAGGCTGCTCGTTAACGGTACAGCAGCACGCAAGCGTCCCGAGACACAACACGAGAAGCCCAGTCC